>JARHVA010000998.1:777500-1005000 GCA_037957365.1 Torreya grandis | reverse complement strand
TCTTGGGGGCCTATGAAAGTGGGATTATGCCACTTAACATCATCTAGGCACCCAAAAGATTGAAGGGTGATATTTTTGTTTGAAGTGATCTAGAGAAGAAGGTTTTTGAGATGTTGATAGGTGGAAACTTCTTAGTGAATCTAGGCATGGAGAAAATAAACTAACTATTAGAATTTAAATAAAGGAAAGTCATTAAATATTATTTTTTCTGAAAATCAACTAAGGTAAAAATAATTAAAAGAAAATTAAGAAGGCTCATTGAAATACAAATGAATAAGTCTAAAATAATATAATGATCTAACCATTTTAGTCATCCTAGTTCAAAGTAAAGTGAAAAATGGATCAGAACTAGAAGATAAATCTACCTAAGTTGTTAGATCTAAAAGCTTTAAGTAGTCTAGGTTAATGAAAATGACAAAATCTTTTGTTATAACATTATAATATTTATTCATTTTGATTCGATAAAAAATAAAGGTAGAATAAAATGTAGAAAAATAAATATTATTGAAAATGATTAAGAACCCTACAATTATATAGGTTAATTTGGCTTAAAAGGAAAACTTTAGAGTATTAAAAAAATAAGGATTTAGAATGTCCAAATATTTAATAGACTCATGAAAATTTAAGCATGTTATCTCAAAGGGAATGCATTTTGATTATTGATAGTTTTGATGGGTTATATGACCATCAAAATTTGGCTCATGCAATGCTAACATTGATGAGCATGTCATACAAATGAATTTCATACCATATGGAATATTTTCACTCATTTAAGGCCTAATTTAGTGTCTACTTGGGCTGATTACATGTACGATATTTATGTGGCAAGATATTGACACTTATCAATATCTCATTTATATAGGACCTCATTAAAAGGTTTGAAATCATATAGACCATCTTGAGGAATGTTGAAATATCTTAGGCATTTGGGAGGTCCAATATCAATCATAATTATATGGAGTGTCTTAGGGGAAATATAAATGAGATTACACCACACATCATGATCCATTGCATCTCAAAGGTCTTTAATCTATTGAGAAAATTTAGAGGACCTAGGAAAGTTTGGAAGTGTTATTGTACCATACGTCCACATCTTAGGAATTCAAAAGTCTTAAATAAAATAATTAAGTCCTAAAAGGCCTAGAGAAGTGATATAATGACAATTGGTATCTTCCTTAATTTCCCAAGGACTTGTGGGAGTAAAAATGATTGTTAGTCAAGAAATAGATGATAGTAATTGGTTTTCAAATTTAAACTTTGAGTAAAATGACTAAGGCAAAACAAAAAGGGATCAAGTTTATGAATTAACAAATATTATTATATCTAACCCAAATCCAAATCAAACCCAATAATCTAGAAAATACTATAGCTTAAAATAAAACCATGAAAACTTAGTCATTTTCACCTAAAAACAAATAGAAAAAAGATCCAATCATGTGAATAAATGGTCCTAATTTCTGAATTTAAATTCAATTCAGCCAAAGGTTTTTAAAATGAATAAGTTTGAAGGTAAATCAATATGAAACATTATACATTATAGTTTTAAAATGATAATCCATGGATATAATTACTAAAAAAATGGTCATGAAGATCCTAAAATAGTTTGATAATTTGTATAAATCTAAGGTAAAATGGCTTAGAAATGGAAACTTCAAATGCAATTCAGAACATGGTCTAAAATAAAACCTAGAATTATCAGATTTAAGAAATTTTATAAAGTTATATTAATACAAACCTAATTTGTATAAAATGTAATTTTAAGTTTACACTTAGTTAAAAAAGTAAATAAAATATTATGTCAAAGATGCATCTTGTCAAGGACCCTTTTCAACTAGACAATGAAATAAAAGATATCCAAACTTGATTAGACCAAAAGACCAAACTCTAGAGAAAAAAGAGTTTTCATGATTTTAATGATGAAATTAAGGAATTTTTTAAGGAAATAATAGTATTCATAAGATCCATTTTACTAAATATATGAGTGAAATATCTACCTAGTTTATGGATCAATATGTATGGCTTGAATTCCCTCTTCATATCAGCCTATTACACCTACCAAAAAAGTACATTTTTTTTACCTATTCACAAGTGAAACTAGGGTTACAGATGAAGGAGACAAATTTTTAGATGTCGCACACATGTTTAGACTTCATGATCACACACAAAATAAAAAAATGAAATAGTTTCACCTACCTATACTAGAATAGAAAATAATAATATATATGGATGATTATATTAATATTATAATAGGTCATCAAATATTACCAACCTAAGGTTTGAATAACAACCTAGGTGTAATTTGAGATCTAGAACCTGCACCAGGTGACTTAGTCCTACTTTTTACCCACATTTCTCCTTAACACTTATGTCAATCCTACATAATACAAGGAAAAATTAAATATTATATCCCTTATTTTACCTTCCATATTTAATAACTTCCATTATTAAATCTATTTCAAGCCTTTACATTCATATCTATGCTTATTTTCATATTTTACAATTTAAATTATATTTTATTTTATATCTTAATTATGATTAATAATTAATTCAAATTAGGGTAATAAAATCCCATCATGGCATAATTTAGGGTCAATAAATGGATGTGTTGACTTGAGGAGTGGTTTCATAAAAAAACTCCCACCTAGACTCAACCAAATATGCATTATATTTGATAATGTTTTGAATTGTGTGGTTTGATAGTTACTAGTTATGTAAGGAAAAAGACCTTAGTTGACTAATTTTAAAGTTATCATGGACTGATATGGCTGACATGACCTAGAAAATCCCTGTGAAATTTTTTTAGATCTATATATGAATAAAATAATATCATGATTTAGGAATGAGAATAATTTTAGGCTTGATATCATTTGGAATATTCTCTCAAGTGAGTCAAAAATGTAATAGAATCTATACATTTGATTGACTATGGGGATTACAAATAATATTAGTCTAATTCAATGTGTAGTTATCATGTAAAACATATTTAATATTCATTAATGGAATTCATAGTTATATTTGTATTTATTTTGAACTTAACATAAGGTTAGTGGGTTTTGTATGCTGAGAATGGAAAAAATAAAATGGCCATGGGCCTATTGGGCCCATGGATGATTTTGGAAAAAAGAGGGGTTTCTATTAGAAGGTGAGGAAATCAATACTCTATGGATATAAATTTTATTAATTTAATTAGGTGAAAACCTTATACCACATGTAAATATACTTCATACATAGGCAAGTTCCTTTTTCTATTTTAATACAAATTAGGATTTATTACAATGACAAAAAAAAATGATTTTCACTTGTTAGCTTAACCTACATATTCTTAATGCCTAGATTTTATTATAATTAAAATAAATGGATGAATATAAAATAATTGGGATTGATTTTGTATAATATTTTATTCATTAAATTTTATATATGGCTTACTTATCTCTCATTATAGATAATAAAATTGAATATTTATAGCATCTCAGTCTTGTACATTTCACAAATATCAATCAGGTCTCTACCCTTTAGTTATAGACCTTCATAATATAGAAAGGATTGCATTATCCACATCACTATGCCAAATTTATTGTCTATTATTCAAATATATATCATTTTTATGACTCAAGTCTCCTATACCGCATAAAAATCTTAAAACTTGATAAACACCCTTCATTATCAATTTTAGATATGTACATGTTTTATTTTCTTACAGACATTAGTGGCTATAGAGGGACACTATTTATAATGGTAGTGTCAATATCCTTATCTATTTTCTAATTATCAAAATTTATCAAAATTTTAAATGATTCAAAACTTATGGGTTGACATATTTATCTTATTAAACTGTAATATCAGATATTTTCAAAAGGTATGGTATAAATACAATTCTAAATCTTCTCATTCCACATCTATAAATACCAATAAAGCACCTAATAAATTTAAGTCAATAAAATACAAAACCAATATATTCTTACCTATTCATCCATATTTTCATATCAAGCATAAGAGTAGTCATATTATAGGTTTGAAGCATTCAAAGAACATACCATGAGTGATATTTTTTAAATTAATAGATAGATCACTCCATGCACATTAATATAATATATTTCACTATTATGAACCTAATTTACCACACATAGGGGAGAAATACATAATTATGAGGCCCTCCTTGGAGTATTGGTTATGTAGGTAGTGCCTATTGATAGAGGGGTCTTTGGAGTTATCTTGACATCATGAGCCCACTAACCCATTTTTTGTAAATCCATTTCAAGAGCGAATAAGGGTGAAGAGATAAGGTTTTAATCAATTATAAAGAGTGATAAAATATATCCTAAATATAAATATATCATTAGAAAGGTGGAAGAAAACCTAAAATAATGAAATTGTTCACATCCCAATCTAATCATTATTATGTATTAAACATCTACATCATAATCAAACACTATCTTTGATGAGAGTATATAGATTTTATGGTACCAAAACCAAAAAACTATTAATTTCATAATCTAAAAATTGATCCAAAATATTGATCATGTATACTTTACACCTATTTTCAATCCATATCTACCTACACATAGTAAAATAGTTAAGTGTCATTATTTATTATTTATTATAATACATTTCAATAATTATAATTTACTATTTTTAGAAATCATATTTTTATAAATTCATATTTTTTATCTAAATTTTATATTAATTGGCTTGTTATACATTAGTTATCACCCTTGTGCTTGTACTATTTCTATATTCTTAACCCTATTTCACACACCATAAAAAAATAGGGATAAATATTTGGTGAACTTGACCTATGATTCTCTTTATTCAAACCATAAATTTTCATAAGGTATTTTTCCTCCTACGTAGATTCCTTACTATTTTTTCAAATATATTTTATTATTTGTATGCAACCTATATATAACCCTAGATTAGGTATTATTTATATTGATCACTTGGATCTTCCTCTTTTCCCAACCAAGATGGCTTAAACCAATGAAGTATCAAATATTATGCCTAAATAATGTTTTAATAATTAAACTAAACAAAATGTTGAAGAGGTTATCATAGAATACGATTCTAATCATGAAAATAATGAATATAATGTAAATAATGAATATCAAAAGATAGATGAGCAAGTGAAATCTATTTTTATGTTTTAATAATGTATTCATCAAAACCCTAAATATCTTGATGAGATCCTTAAAACCATTTGGTAAAATAAAATATGAGAAATCATATATGAACAACCAAGTCCATATATTTATCATTTTATTTGAGTTATGAGACATTTCCATATTTATTTTTCTCTCCCTTTAAGCACATATTCACTTCATGCATTTAATGAGGGCATGTGATATGTGTTTACACCATTGTTCCCAAAATAAATCTTATTATTGATAAATCCTCCATAAGAACCATTATAACTTCAACCTAATTACCAGTTTTAATTCCTATCTCAACTCAAACCATGTTTTCATCTTATTAGGTGACTTATCAAACTTCAAAACTTATTGATCAAAATGTGCAAGATATAAAATGTTTACAAACTAAGTTTACAAACATTGAGAAAAAAATTGAAATCAACTTATGCTATTTATTCAAAAGATGTGTTACATAATCCTCATGCACCTTAAATATATTTTCACCCTTTGCCAAGTTGTTTTTTAACTCACATTTAGATTATATGATGAAAAGGGTGATATTGAATAGTATCTCAAATATTTATATGTGGTATGTATTGATTATGCATTCAATTGTAAAATTTTGACCAAATTATTTCCAACAATCCTAAAATACTATGCTTTATGATTTTTATATGATTTACCACTCCAATTGGTAAGATTATTAAAAACTCTAGCAGATCATTTCTTAGCGCATTTCTCTATCAACATCACTAAAAATATGTCATATGATAAAATTTTAAATATCAATCAAAGAAGTAATGAATATATTTTTAGATATAAAACATTGTTATCCAAAATGAAAAATTTAATGGAAAATCAAAAACTTCAAGACATATTCAAGAAAATATTACTTTTCCTATTACATGAGTCCATTTTTTCAATAAGTTTAAATATTTTTATGATTTTTTACATATTGTTATATATCATGACATGAAACTTATTTCATTTAACAAACTTAAGTATGTATCAAACGCACTGATCACATCCAATACCAAGTTTCATATCAAACCAAGCTATAATGTGAAACTTGCATAACCTAAAAAGAAAAAAAAAACATAATGTTTAATGCATTGTCACATCAACCTAATAGAATCATATTTTCTAATGAACTTAAGAAAAAATTTACATGATGACCTAAGTTTTCATATTCTTTACTTTGGAATCTTTTAGAGTGTCATCTCATATCTCTCCATCCTCCCATAGAGGTTGATGTGATCCAACCTCTACCAATTTATGATTCTAATGTGTATTGTGACTAGCAATAAGGACCTAGGCATTCTAAAAATATGTGTTTTTACCTTGAATCTTAAAATTAAATACTTTATCTATGACCAAAATATTACCGTTGATGATCTTCCAAAGGATTCAAGTTCACAACCTAGTGATCACTAGAATTAGATGACATTTAAGATTCCTTTACAATATCATTATAATAAATATCCAAAAGTAAAAATGACATACACTAAATATACTCATCCATTCCATTATTGGTACCCATTAGATGGGATTATAGGCACCTATTAGTACCTTGTATGGTGTAGAGACATTTTGGTACATTTGATGATAGTGAAATAGTGGATGATGACTCAAATATTCATTATATAGTGATATGATTGACAATGGTAATATTGAGAGTGTATTTATCATGACATTAATTACAAAATTAGGTTATACATATGACAATTTATATCCTTCAACCAAAACCATTAGATCATTTGATGGGACATCACTATTGGAAACCTAAGTTGTACCCTATTAAAGGAGGTTGTTTATACCTACTTAAAACTTGGACTAACATAGGAATGGTCTAAAGGTTGTGGGTGACCTTATAACTAGATGAGACTTCTATATTATGGGGCTAGTTCTCTTAGTACATCACTTATGGCTCAATTAACTAAATATTAGTATTATTGGGGTGAAAAGGGAAAGAAAGTATAGGAAATAAACCTACTCTAAGGGATGGTGATGTGTTAATGTAAACATTCATCCACTTAATTTTGAATTAACAAAAACTAGCAAGAAATGTCAATCATTGAATCTTCTAACTCCAATGACTACTATGAAAAAGTGTTTCACAAAAAGGTTTCACTAAGTGATCAAAGTAAATATTTGGTTCCCTTGTTGCTTTGTTGTCTTTTTATTGTTTTCCTTAGGTTAGGTGTGCTTATTAGTTTAGGTGTGTTTATTTTGTTATTTCTATTGAGTCTTACTATTTGTTGGAGTTAAGGTGTCACAGAGTACTAATATCTTTAGAAGTATAAGATATTAATCATAAAAACTATGTTTCCATGTTTAAGGACTATCATTGTCATGAAAAATTAGTGGGTTCTCTTGACTAGTAGGCTGGTTAACCCATGGAGTCACCAAAAATGTTGATAATTTGGCATCTCAAGGAAAAATTCCAACCCCTATAACCATAAAAAATTTCATGACATTCACCTAAGCCTCTACATGGTGTTATCCTAAGTCATGATGTCTCTTATTTATTTTTTGAAGTCATTCAACATTCCTAGAGGTGTCATTGAGTCTGCTTATGATCACCATAGCTCCTAGATGTCTTGGGTCCTTAGGTGTTGTGTTTGATCATCATGATGTGTTTTAGTGTCTTATCATTTTCATACCTATTTTAAATTAGTGTTAAGTATCATCATGATGGTTGAGTATGTTTTGATGTATTGATGATGGTTTGAAGTGGTCTTAGTGATCTAAAGTGGCTTGATGGAGAGGTATGAGATGTGGAAACTGATAACTCACTATGAGTTTTTTTAGTATATTCAAGTATGGGATGAACTATAATATTTGAAGGTGTGGTGAAGAAATATAAAAGCATTATTAAATCTTTTTAAGAAGCTATAAATTACTTCTATGATATTCATTAGCAAATATCCTTTGTGAAACTATGTATATATTGTCTAAAAGTTAGGTTTTGGTCCTAAAATGACTTTTTAAACCTCATAAGGCCATTAAAGCATCAATAAAATATTTAAATCACCCTTATGGTCATGATATTTCTTCATCAAACATTTCATACTTTGAAATTATCTCTTATATGAGCTTAAAGGGTTGTTTTACCATCAAATGAGCTCCTATGTGTGAAAGCAACTACCTTTTTCCTCTCCTTGGCATATTCATTAATTTAATATGCATTTTTAACTATATGTATCTTCATGTTTCCCTAAAAGGGTGGTTTTAAGCTGAAACAAGAGGAAATGAAGTAGATTTATAGGTTTCAATAGCATTTTGAAGTAGTACGGATCCATACTATATAGATTTTCTTAGGAGAAGTCATGAAGATGAAATAAGGACTTGTTATAAACACATGGTTAATATAATATAAGGTTTCAAGGCTTGAGAAGAAAAAAATGATGTGTTTTCCATGTCGTATTCATTGGCATATAGTAAGAGCACCTCAAGTTTGTGCTCAGTCTATATAGTAGAGAGAGAAAGGAGATCTAAGATCTTGACCAAATAAACTACACTTTATGACCTTCCATTCATGTTTGTTATATGTAGGTTTAGTATTATAAACTTTATGAATAAAATATAAGAACTTAAGGGTTTTGATCACTATTCAAATCTGCACAAGGCAAGAAAACTGGTATAGTTTTGTGAAGTTTTTGACTTTTTTGACCAAACTAGTGCTGATTCTTAGTTCTTTAGGTCTTGAAGAGTTATTTCATGGACTTTATAACGTTTTGATCCACATGTGTGAATGTGTAGATTTTAAGAATACATATACTACCAAATCTATAGTTTATAGGTAGTTTGAAGGATAGTGTATAATTCATGATGGATTCAAGTATATCAAGATTCATTTAGACTTTGTTTGTAGTGTTTCATTCATGGAAAGTGTACTTTATTAAAGTTCCTCAAAATTCATCAAGGTATTATAGCCTATCAATAACCAATAGGTATTGAACATACTCATCATCCTATTTTATCATATGTTAAGGTAACCTAGCATATGTTAAGGTAGTTTGGGGAATCCTAGGGTTCATTTTTCACTATTTATGCATAATAAAGAACCTCTGAAATGGTATATATAGTTAGGCATAGTTATAAGAGGTGGTTAAGATCCTTAAAGATTTTTTTAATAATTGAGTCATTTTTTATTTCAATCCCTCATGTTTTCATCCCATTTCATAACCTTATCACTACCATTCATCACTAGTGTAAGCTTATCATTCTATCCTCATTCTCCCATTTAGCCTATTCACATACCATCATTACTACCTGTCCACATTCACCTCATGTATCCTTTATTTTATATAAATTAAGGGTGTTAGAACCATCATTATCATGAAATTAAGTTATGTATCCTTAAACATTTTTAAAAGGGTGAATCATCACTTATAGCCAGCATAAATACACTCAAGAATATGCTTCATGAAGTGGTGTATAGAAGAGTCTAAGAGATATCTCATTGAAAGGAAATTTATAAAAATATCTACCTAAGTTTATATTAATGGATGAGAGGTTAATAAACTCTGTTATTGACCTTATTAATGTCTCACCCTATCCCAGTTCATACAAGCAACTATGGATCATCACCTACAATCACACTAGAATATAGTCAAGCTACCTCTTCCAAGAAAGTTTTGTGTAATAGTTATGAAGTATAGAAAACATGGTTTGGATGTTTTGATAAAGGTAAAAAGTTCCTTATTATAAAATAAGATAATACATAACCTATAATTAGTTATGTATAAGGACTCACAGTCAATACCCCCACTTCCACCTATAGACCTTTTAGAAAGACTAACAAGTTTTTTTTTAAAGGAAGATAGATTTTATATGGGTAAATGAATCTAATTAAATGGATATATTAATAAAATCTCAAGGATTTTATGATAAGGTAGTATACCATAATGAGATAACCAATGTGAAGCTATAACTGGCTTAATAGAGTTATGTATCTAGGTGTAAAAAGTCAGTCCTGTATAAGGAATGAAAGTTGAACTTGTGAGTTATGAAACATAAAGAGATGGTTGATATATTAAGGAATCAAATTTAAAGACAATTTTTGGATTGATCTAGTTATAAGCCTAAAACACATAGTCAACCTTTTCCTAGGATAACCTACAAGCCACCTACGTACTATGCAATGAGTAAAAGAAAGTGTTTGAAGGCTTGACAAGAACATTAAGAGATGGTTAAAGCCTATATAAGATTTAAATAATATGAAAATATTTTTTAATGTTATTTAAACATGAAACATAGTCCTTAAACATAAAACATAGTCAAAAGGAGTGAGCTATAGTTTGCTTATCCTTGAGATCTCTAAATTAGATTGAACAGAATAAGATTGTGGGCATATTGAGAGGATTGAGACCCATTTTTGGATGATGCATATAGTTTTTTAACAAATATGTAACAATAATATACCTTGATATGAATATTTAATGATATTAAAGTCTATTTGGGACTTATTTAAGCCTAAGAGACCTTGAACACATAGTAAAAACCATAGATAATTTTGGGAGAATTTGTCATTTTGAGGCATCTATATGTGTAATTATGCCTTCAATTTTTGTACAAGTATTAATATTAACTAGATTAATATTTTAATTTTATCCTCAAGGTCATATTAATAGTTTAAATAATCACTATTCTATCACAAATCTTCCCTAGTTCATTGGCAGTCATTAAGGAGACCAACTAAGAAAATTAAAGGTTTGAAGACAATCTAAGAAGATGAGAGTTCATAAAAGGTTTTGAGAAAATTAAATATGTTAGAAAATGTTATTATATTCCCTATTAGTATTTAAAATTTAGGTTTCAAGTCAAAATTCCCTTGAGGGCTAACTAATGAGATAGACCTAAATAGGCTTGAATGTGGAGGTTTAAGGTATATGCATACTTTTGTCTGATTAAAAGGGTGAATACATATATTTAAGTAAGTAATAATGGTGTATTAATGTTTTAAATTTATAATAAAAATAGTTGGAGGCTTAAAAAATTACAAAACTAGTCTTGGGGATACTCAAGCGTAGTGATTCCCAAACCCTAAGCTAATTATATGGAGTATGTAGGGACAAATTTGAAGGATGGTTTGGACCTAAGGTTTTTTTTGAACTTGAAAATGTGTTTTATAAGTTAAAATTATATCAAACATGTCATGTAAAAAGGAAGAAACTTTCAGACCTCTATCTTCCCCAAACACATAGATTGATAGAGTAACCTATAGGTAGCCTCATGAGGTGATTGGGACATAAGGGGTTTTGAATAGTTATATCAACTAGAGGGATGAGAAAAAGTGGGAAATAATATATTATGTTGATTTTTAACCCACACCCCGCCCCCCCCATCCGAAAAAAAAGAAAAAAAAAGAAAAAAAGAAAAAAAAAGAGACTTATAGATCACCTTAAAACTCAAAGCTCAATCAAGCCTAATTAGGCCTAAAAGCCTATATCACCACTTGAGACACATTCAAAATAACCTAAGAAATTTTAAAACTTTGATGAGGTGTAATATATTTTTTTAGGTCCTAATGAGATGTTACAATTTGTATCTCAAGAACTAGCCCAAACTACATAGTCTACATAGTCACTTTGAGCTACCTATTTTAATGATTATATCTATCACCATAAGGAGACTTGGGGAAAATTATATTATCAATATTTGAGAACCCATATATAATAAATATTAATGGAAAAAAGTTTTTTATTGAGGGTATCACCTTAATTAATCATTTATAAGACTATAACTAGGTCTATAATGCTTGTAAAGAGTTAACAGCTTATTTCCGTAATTATATATCTTAACACACCTTTTTCATGGGAACCCAAGATTCTCAAGAAAGCTAAAAGATTATATAGAATAAATATCTATGTAAATAAGTTTTGGTTTAGAGGTCCATACTTTATGAACCATCGTTGAGATGGTGGACCTCTAAAACCCTCCCTAAACCCTAAGACAAATGCAATTTTGGAAAACTTGATGTTTTGGTACCCAAACACCCATGAATGACCTGATAAGCACATGAATCATGAAGTAAAATTAGAGAGGGTCCTGAAAATGGTATTGTTTTGTATAGAACTATATGAACCTATTATAAAATAGTGTTTTTTGAGTAAAAAGAATAGAAAGAGAGGTAAAATGCACTTTAAAAAGATGCCAATCATTGGAGATGTTTTTTTGGAACTTATTTCACCTTCTCAAGACATTGAATGTCCAAGTATTTGCCTATAAATGCCTTTATGAGTCTCTTCCAATCATCTAGTCTGTAGATGTGAATGATTTAGTGACTTAATCACCTAGTGTGTCAATTTTGTAGGTGTAAAATACTTACAAAGACCTATGCTATGATTTTTAACATTGATTTAGGCCTAAAAATCACTTACTCACATGTTCTCAAGGTCTCTTACATGGTTTTCATGGCTAATAAAGCACAAACACCTTGTTATGAAGCCTACATGGTCAATAGTTAAAGATGAAGAATGACATAGAGAACTAAAAAATGAGTCAATATAGAGTAATTACACCTAGTAACTGAATGATTTAAAGGATTCATGTGATCATTCCATGGTCATTATGGAGGAAGGATTCATTATCTTGACTTTTTCTTATTATTTAAATGAGGTTAGTTATTGTACACTTGTTGATGGCTTTAACATATCTCACTAATGTTATAAATTCCTTAAGAAGAAGTTATTTGACCCAAAGAGGGGCATAACATGTTTTAAGTAAGGTTGAATTAGTCAATTACATCCTCAACTACCCCATCTCAATGCATAAGGACTCATCAAGAGCATCAGTGCATGGAGAGAGTGTTTTAGAGGACTGAATAAATGTTTGAAACTATAGTAATGAATGTTTTATGGTCATTTATGACCTTTTCCTCTCACTTACATGCTACTCTCCCCTTCTTTATCTTCCCTTTCTACTACATATTTAGGAAAAAAGGCCTTATTTTTTAATCCCTCTCTTGAGAATGAGGAAACTCTACCAATATTAAACTTTGTAACCTCTTAAGATAATGCAAAGAACTATTTTTAGACTCTCTGATACATGTTTAGTGTGTTTTATTAGTTTTATTTACACATATGGTAATGTTTTCTCCCTTAGCAGCTCCTAATCTCACCTAATTATTAATAGATGATCTTATGTAGGTCACATATAGTGTTTGAATGTTGAGTGGCTAAGCTTGGAGTGGAGATATTGATTGGTTAGTGCCTTTAATTAGGCCTTCCATCATTACCCTCATAATTTGATCACTTATTGAAACCTTTATGTGAAACACTTTTGTATAGGAGTCTTGGAGTTAGAAGATTCAGTGATTAGCATTGTTTATTGGTGTTTATTAATTCCAAATTAAGTGGATGAAAGTTTACATTGGTGTATCACCATCCCTTAGAGTAGTTTTATTTCTTATACTTTCTTTCCCTTTTCACCCAAATAGTAATAAGATACTGTGAATCAAGCCATAAGTGATGTACCAAGGGAGTTAGCCCCATAAAATAGAGTTCTAGTCTAGTTATAATGTCACCTGCAACCTTTAGACCATTCTCATGTTAGTCCAAGTTTGAATTAGGTCTGAAAAACCTCCTACAATAGAGTAAAACTTGGGTTTCTAACAATCACATCACATTATTTTTATATTTATTTACCTTTATAGGTTTTCCCATCGCATGTGGTTACCACCATTTCAATTATACCATATATATGAGTCTTTTATATGTTATTTATATGACCATAGATATAAAAAAATTATGTGGTACCATCCACAATGTATTGGTGTATTAAATACATTCATACTAATAGGGTAGTCACATTTATGGAATTCCATATGAACTTCCACTTGAACAAGAGAAGTTTATTCCAATACAACTAATTTTTAAACCTAATAAGGTTAATCCTCCATGGAAGGGTAATTAATAGATAATCCCCTTTCCTTGGTATCCCATACTTGAGAGGAATTTAGACCAAATATATGTAGTAGATTCCATGAAATACTCATCTACTCCTACACAACATACTCAATCACATAGAGAAACCAAACATGTTCCAATTACTACTACTCTATAGAAACCACAAATCACTCAATTATGGGTTATATAAACCCATACTCCTATTTTTTATTCATTGATACATATTATTATTATTATACATACAAAAAATAGCACATAATCTCAAGATCTATATACAATATCTATACATGCTCCTTTGTAGTACCACCAATTTGACATATTATGTTTTGAGTTTGGATCCACCTATGAACATCCCTTAGATAAGATCATCAGTTAACCTTTTCTTTCCAAAAAATACAAAAAATAAATATTCAATCAAATACCAAGACATTCAAAGAATTCAAAAATACAAAAATATCTAGTGTTCCTAAATTTTATTATCTCCTTGTCATCTACTTGTTTAATTTATAATAACATATCATTTCACTCTTATATACACATATGTTTCATTCATATTTGAGTGTTATATATGAATACCCAGACACATGATATATGCACTTATAGATGTTTGACCTCTCATATACTGGCATCATATAGTACAATAGGGGAATGTACTTATTTGATCACAATTTATATAGGTTACATTTAATTTATGATCATTTATACATTATCATGTTTGATCTTATATACTAATGCTTACACACATCAATATACATGCTAATATCTTTCATAGTGTACTTTATATGCAATACTACATAACAATCTTTATTAACACATATATGCATGGAATAGTAAGATATGCTTATGGTGGTTGTTTATGGTTCATCTATTTTTCACTTATTTATTTGTATTTCATTGCTTGTTATTTCCTTTCTTGTGGAACATGTGAATATGTTCCTTGATTTTTGGTCCTTGTATCTATTAGTGTAGGTTTTTATTTTTCCCTATTTATTAATTAGGGAAATTGTATTTCTTGTGCATACATGGAGTTTTCCTACATTTGTGGGATAGGCTAGCTTATGTGGAGGTGTGTGTCCTATATGTGTCATAGGTGTCATAAGAATGTCATAAGTAACTCCCTTGATGGGAGTTACTTCTCTACTCTTAACACCTTGTCACCACCTTTCATGGAGGAGTTACATTCTATTCTTGGGGTGCCTTGTCCACCTTTTGTGGAGGAGTTACTTACGTACTCTCCTATTTGTATTTCTCACTTTGGCCATCTCATGCTAATTAGATTTTGGTTTTCTCCATTTTGTCTTGTGTAGTTTATCTTATTGTGTGAATTTCAAATTACTTTAGCATCTATGTGGTGTGCACTTGTTCATCTTGTGTGATCACGTCTCCATTGCACTCGCGTTATCCAGATTTTGGCAACTCTGATATATATCAGAGCTACTCTGATAATTATGTGTCTGATTATGCTATTTTGAAATTCTTACTTTGATTTCTTAGTAGTTTTTTATTTAACTCCATTACATTTGAGAGTTTTGGTAGAGTTTCTTGACAATTCATATAAATCCATATGAAATTCTATTAAATTTTTTTTACTTCTGTTGAGTTTCATTCTGCTTTGAAGGCATTGACTTCTACATTGAATTTGTACAGATTATATGGCTTTTCTCTATTTCAAAGATGGTAAGTAGTCTACCCACCTAAGTTGTGCCTATGGGGGGCTGGTAAGTAGACTGAACCAGTTCTTGTGCTTATAGACAAGCAAATCCCTAGTCATATGGATCAATAAATATATGGAAGATAAAGATGTTTGCAGATAAAGATCTACAAACTTGATGCACTTGGGCACCATTTTTTGTGTGTGCAAGGAGGTCGCATAGTTTCTCTATCCTTGCTTGTGTCCTTTCCAGTGATGCCAAGCAGTAGTAGGTGCCTCCAATTCTACCATGCCATTGTCCATCCAGCAGGTCTGCAAGTTTCTTTTCAAGCAAAAACTAAACTGCGCTTTTTTGTGAGAAAATTCTGCTAGGACTATCTTTTTTGAAAATGGTGCTTTGTTTTTTCATGTTTGGCATCCCATTTGGACCCTCAATCACTTGGCATCCTTTCCTTACACGTGGTACTTCTTTTTATGCACTTGTTTTGTCTCTTCTATGGTAAAAACTAGCTGGAAGTGTTAAGTCTGCAATCTATGTTGAAATCTGCATTATGTTGGAAGTATTGAAGGGTGCATGTTCATTGGTGAAACCCTAATTTCATCTTCTTGGCAGTGCCTATCAAGGCCTTAGACATCACACAACAGATATCTCCTTTTCTCTTATTAAAAAAAGTAAAAAAAACTAGCTGGAAATTCATTTTTGCCTTACTAGTATTTTTTTACTAAAAGAGGAAGGTAAACTTGCTTTCACGCATATCAAGACAATCAGTTAAACTTAATTTCACAAAGACCTTTTTATTTGGATTTATCATTTTGTTTTGAATCTAATGATTGGTTTTAATGCCACTTTATTCCCCATAACAAATTTTTTTTTAATGTTTTAGTGTTCTTTTTTGCAAAAACACTAGTTTACGAGAAAATTGTAACTTTAATATCTTGCAAATGGTAGCTCAGTTTTGGGTTCCATTTTTTGAAAAAGTGATTTTAATTAAATTATCCATAGTGTAGACTTGTTATTTTTAAAAAACACACTATTTTATAAAGTACCAAAAATTTGGGTCTCTCGAGACGCATTTTTGGCTGAGTCCGATGTCTTGTTTGCTTTAGTCTTGCATTGATTGCTCTAAGATGCATTTTTGACTGAGTCCGATGTATTTTGAGCATTCACTTGAATATTTGGGGGGATCAATATTTGGGGGTGGGGGTATGATTGCTTTTCACAACTTACTTTCATTCTCCTTTCTACATACATTCACAACTTGCAATCAACACAACTTCACCTAAATTCAGCTAAAAAATGGATTCTTTTCAACTTAAACCCCTAGCACCCTTTAACTATCATGAATGGAAAGTTAAAATGTCAATCATTTTTAGAAGCAAAGGGTTGTATAGGATCACCATGGGTACAGAAGTAAAACCCAACACTGATGTTGAAAAGGTCAAGTGGTACAACTATAGTGATGAAGCATATGGATTATTGAGCTTGTCTATGTCTCCAAAACTTCTCTTCCACTTAAAATCCTCCCAAACTCCTAATGACATATGGGACACCTTATAAAAGTTGTTTGGTAAGCTTGATGAGATGAGAGGTCATGAGCTTGAAAATGAACTCATAAGTCTAAGTCTTAGCAACTTTGACACCCTACAGGACTTCTTCACTAAGTTTAAGGCCCTTAGATTGAAATTGAAAGAATGTGGGATAGATAAGAAAGATGATAGCTCATACTTTCTATTCTCACAAAGTTAGTTCCAAGCTATTTAGTCTTTGTCTCCACTTTCCATGCCACAAAAAGTGCCCTTAGCACTACATGGAAAATGCCTTCTTTGGATTCATTCATTGCTGACTTGACTAGGGAGCAAGATAAGCTAATTCAAATAGGAAAAATGAAGTCTACTCAACCCCAAGCTTTGATAGCTAGAAATGGTAAGGACAAGACTTCAACAAAGGAGAAGATGAAAAAGAACAAGGATCAGCAGATGAAGAAAGAAAACACCAATCCTACCAAAAACAACACTGAGACTTCCTCTTCCAATACTAAACCTAAGAAGGAGAAGGTTAAGTGTGCCTATTGTAAAAATATAGGGAATGATGAACACAAATCTATGAAGAAATAAATAGATCACCTAACTCATCTTCTAGAGAAGAACAACATAGGTGTTCTTGAGTCCATCAAGCAGAATTCATCTACCCAAGATTATACTAAGGTAAAAGGCAAGGGTAAGGAGAAAGAAAAAGGCAAGGCCCTTGTAGATACAATAGCTTCCACATCTTCATGGGTCATCGACTCGAGTGCTTCTCACCACATGGGCTCTTCACTAGTTGAGTTTTCATCTTTAGAGCCTTGTAGCATGACTTCAATTAGTTTGGGTGATGACACATCAGTTTCCATTGCAAGGAGAGGGTCAGTTGAAATGGAAGGAGGAACATTCAATAATGTTCTAAGTGTTCCTTCTCTTTCAACCAATCTCCTATCAGTGTACCAAATCTCTCACATTGGTCAGGGCATGAGAGTTGAGTTTTCACTAGATTCAGTGTCTATCAGGGAGTTGCATAGTGATACTATAGTGGCAGTGGGTAGGGTAGATCACCAAGCCAAGTTATACACCTCACATTTTGCATCAGATTCTTCTCCAATAGCATTTTTGACTCATTCAGATGGAGTTAACAAATTGTGGCATGAGTAGTTTGGCCACCTTAACTACTATTATCTTGAGCAACTTTGCAAAAATGACATGGTCATTGGCTTGCCTCATGTCCAATTCTCAAAAGGACTTTGCAAGGGGTGCTCCCTTGGGAAGCATCCCAAAGAAAAATTTGACAAAGGCAAAGCTTGGAGGGCTTCACAACCTTTGGAGTTAATCCATAGTGATGTATCAGCACCCTTTCCCAAACCATTTTTCACAAGGGCCAAGTACATCCTCACTTTTAGTGATGATTTCTCTAGGTACACTTGGATATATTTTCTCAAACAAAAGTCTGAAGTGTTTGAAAATTTTCTAGACTTCAAGGCTCTTATTGAGAACCAAAGTGAGAAATCCATCAAGGTTCTTCAAACTGATAATGGAGGGGAGTATGTTAGCATCAAGTTTGAGCAATTTTGCACCACAGAGGGGATTGATTTACTATGCATAGTCACCTGCAGTCCTTCATAGAATGGGGTTATAAAACACAAGAATAGGTTCTTGAAAGAGATGGCTAGCTTTATTATTCACTCCAAATCCTTAGCACCATAGTACTAGGCTGAAGCCATCAATTATGCTTACTACATTCAAAATAGGGTTCTTCATAAAGCTTTAAAAGGGATAACACCCTTTAAAGCTTGGCATAAAAGGAAACCTGATGTTGAGCACCTTAGAGTTTTTAGATCCCCAACCATAGCCCACATTCTAAAGAAGAAATGCAAAGTTATGGAATGTTAGTCCAAGCCTTACATCTTTATAGGATATCTGGATCGTATTAAGGGATATCACCTTCTAGATCCAGTCACTCATGAGTTCATCAAGAGAAGTGTCCATTTTCAAGAGAGTTCTAGAGACTCAACACTTGACACTTCTTCTCCCTCATCAGATCTACTTCTTCATGATGATTCCAAGTCAGATTCAGGTCAGCCACATCAAGTTCTTGAGCCAGAGTCATCATCTTCATCTTTGAGTTCAGTCAGTGAGGATAGTGATGCAGAGTCATCCACCTCTAGTCAGTTAGAGGACGAGGAGTTAACACTTGACTCACCCACTTCTAGGCTGCTTTGGGCCAAATAGACACTTGAAAGTGCTGGCACTTGGGCAGGAGATCCTGTAGATGACAAATGTACTAGGGGGATTTTCAAAGAGATCCACATGCCTTCTTTGCTTCAATTTCAAATCCACAGACCTTTCGAGAGACATCGGGGGTACCTGAGTGGGATAATGCTATGGAGGAATAATATTCTTCCTTAATCAAAAATCACACTTGGGATTTGACTTCACTTCTTAAGGGAAGAAAGATGGTTTGATGTAGGTGGATATATTAGACCAAGTTTGTAGCAGATGGGTCAGTCAATAAGTACAAGGTGTGATTGGTCGCCAAGGGTTTCTCATAGGTGGTAGGCATTGATTACTTAGAGACCTTTGTACCCATTGCAAAGATGACTTCTATCTAACTCACCTTGGTTATTTCTGCAACACATGGTTGGGATGTGTATCAGATGGATGTGAAGAGTGCCTTTCTTCATAGAGACCTAGAGGAGGATATCTACATGGAGTAGCCACCAAGATTTGTTTAGGATTCTTCCTTAGTATGCAAAATTAGGAAATATATCTATGGCCTTAAATAGGCCCTTTGAGCTTGGTATGCCAAGATGGATTCCTTCCTTCTCACATTGGATTTCACTAGGTGCCACTCCGATCCCAATGTCTACTTCTTGCAATAGGATGATTCACTCTTGATTTTGGTTCTATATGTTGATGACCTTTTGATCACTGGGAGTTCTTCATCAGTTATTATAGCAGTCAAGGCATCTCTCTAGGATAGATTTGACATGATAGACTTGGGTTTGTTGCACTACTTCCTTGGCATTAAGATCTCAGTCATATTTAGGGATTTCTCTTGCACAGCCTAAGTATGCTCTCGACTTATTGGCTTGATTTCACATGGTTGATTGCAATCCATCTCTGACTCCCTTTCTATTAGAAGTCAAGCTTGAGGCTGATTGTTCTTCACCATTGGTTGATGCCACTCGATATTGACAACTTATTGGTAGTCTCATCTACTTGACTCACACTAGGGTCGACATTTCATATACAATGGGACTTGTCTCTAGATTCATGTAAGAACCTCATGAGCTGCATTGGAAAGCAACTAAGAGGATCTTGCATTACATATAGGGTTCACATAGATATGGGATTCATTATATATTTGGCATAGAGGTTGACTTGGTTAGATATACTAATTTAGACTGCGCTGGTGATTCACAGACTCGCAAGTCCACTTTTGGTTATAGTTTCTCTCTAGGTTCTAGTCCTATTAGTTGGTCTAGCAAGAAGTAGAATGCTATTGCTATATCATCTACAGAGGTAGATTACAAGGGATCTGTTAATGTAGCTACTGAGGCTATTTGGCTTTAGGGGATTCTTTTTGAGTTTGGTATTCCTATCAGGCATCCCACCATCATTTATTGTGACAACTAGAGTACCATACAGATTTGCAGGAATCTAGTTCAACACTAGTAGACCAAGCACATAGAGATTCACATGCATTTCATTTGGGATCTTATTCATAGTTAGGTCATTAACTTGATATTTTTCCAGTCTTTGAATTAGGTTACAAACATCTTTACCAAACCTTTCACTGAGAGCAAGTTCATTCATCTATGAGCTCTTCTTAGGGTACGGTCCACATCTGTAACATCATCATCTTCAGGGGGGGCCTTCTAGCCTCTTATTTCTTTTATGTCTCTCTTTTTGTGGGGGGGGAGTTTTTTCCTATGGGTTTTCTCCTTTTCTCTATCTTATGGGAGATTGCATTTGTACATAGGAACCTCATCAGGCCTAGTTATTGGGACCCATTTTATATTTCCACACTGCCCACCTAAGCTGCACTTTTTTTATTAGAAATTTGAATATGTCATTATGTGTGGTTATAAATTTAAATATGTTATCCCTTTTGATTGTGAAAAATTTAAACATTCCCATTGTATGAGTTATCCCTTAACCATTATTTTTGCATTAAATTGAGTGCTTTTGTGTGTGTGTGTTTAATTGCTTGTTGAGATTGTATTGTTACTCTCTAGACATTTTAGTGATCTATATCATGTATCTTTAGACTTGATGTGATCACGCACTATGGAATTAATATATATATATATATATATATAATTTCTATATTAATCATGTAGCATATATGGATAACATGTCTAAGTATATATATGATTAATATACAAATTATATATATATATATATATATACACTTAGACATGTTATCCATATATGCTACATGATTAATATACAAATTATACATCTAATATATATATATATATATATATATATATATATATATATATATATATACACACACACACACACACATACATACATACTTAGACATGTTATCCATATATGCTACATGATTAATATGCAAATTATACATCTACTTTATCCTTTTTAGGTAAGGTATCTTCTATATTATATTTACCTCACATTAAAAGGATGGAATATCAGTGGGTACATATCATAGAAGCATGATATATGAATTTTCACAATTTATATATTTTAGTGTGGGAATTTCACAAAGGTATGATCTCTAAACTCATACACCTTATCATTATTTACAAATTTTAGTGGGGCATGTCATTAAAGCATGACCTCCATACTTATATACTTTCTTAGTTTATAGATTTTAGTTAGGGTAGGTGACAAGAACATGACCTCCATGCTTATAACCTTACTCAGTATCTCCATATTTTAGTTTGGGTATGTCATAAATACATTACCTCTACACTTGTATAATATCCAATTTAGTTTCATGATTCAGATATACACTTGGGTCATAATCTTATAAATTAAATTAATTTTTCTTAGATTTAAAAAAAACTTTTTATATATTTATGACACATATACTCCATATGAAATAAATTAAAAATGCATGTTCCATAACATTTTACCAAAAAAACAAACTTTACCAATTATATTACACACCAAGATGCACTGATTATATGAGGATGTATAGTTATCGAGCCTTTTATGTTGCAACAATTAGTTCACTTTATAGTTTTAAGTGATTAAATCATTCAACCTAGCCAAATTTTTAGATTATAGTGATTAAATCATCTAATATAACCATATTTATAAGATGAGTTTATTAAATCAATCACCCACACTATATTATATATTCAAACTTAAGTTATTTGATTGATATATAATAATCTCGATGGTCATGTCACGACTCATCCTTTTACCAGATTGTGGGAATAATAGCTTCCAATATCTATATGTACACATTAAGGGTTTAGGTTTGAACCTTTCTCAACTCTAATTCTTCATAATAAATCATATTTACAAAGTCAAATCATCAAGAGGAAACATGGTTGTATCGCCACATAGGTGTATTCTTTTTTACTCTCTTTATTTTCAAGCATTTAAATTATTAAAATTTTAGATTATATGTATTTATTTATATTGTAACATGCTCTTGGTTATAGTTCATATACCATAAAATCACTAAAAGGGGGCTTAATTAAATAAAAGATGTGTTTTTCACACCCATATATGCATTTATTTCCCTTAACCTAGTAATTACATCCTTATGCATTATTGGATTAAAGGGGGGCTGTATAAAATAAAATTGAATATTTATAACATCTTAGTCTTGTACATTTGTCAAATAATAATTAGGGCTCTACCCTTCATTTTAGAGATCCCTATTAAGAAAAGGCTCACATTCTCCCTCTCATTGTATGAAATTGATTATCTTTTAGTCCAATCCATATCATTATGATAACTAAGATCTCTTACACTACACAAAAAGCTTAAAACTTGATAAATACCCTTCACTATCAATTTTAGATCTATAAACATTTTTTAGTCTTTTGGACATTATTGGCCATAGATAGGCACTATTAATGATGGTAGTGTCTAGATCCTTATCTATTATCTAGTTACCATAAATTTATCCAAATTGAAAATAATTCAAAACCTAAGGGTTAACCAATTTATCTTATTGAATCCTATTGTGAGATATTTTCAAAATGTGTGGTATAAATACAATTCTAATCCTTCTCATTCCAAATATATAAAATACCAATCAAATAATTACTAAATCTAAATAAATCAAATTGACAACTAAAATCTTATACCTTGTTCATCCTTATTTTCATATCAAGCATATGAGTAGTCATATTACATGTCTGAAACATTCAAAGAGTAGCAAATAAGTGATATATGTTAGATTACAAGCTATATCACTGCATACATCTTTATATAGTATATTTTACCCTTATTTACCCACTTTACCACACATAGGGGAGAAATACATAAGTCTTATGCTCTCATATCATTGGTTATGTATGTAGAACCCATTCATAGAAGGTTCTTGGTGGTGCAAGTAGCTTAGTAATTTCCAATAAAATTATTGATAAGTTAGGTTTAAAGTATGAGCCTTTCTCTAAGGGAGTAGTAAAACTAGATGGTATAACTATTAATATAGTTGGATTAATAAAAGGTTTGAGACTCACCTTGCATGCTTTCCCTAACTTCTCAATCCATCAATATATATTTATCATAGACCTTCCACCTTACTTTGCATTGTGTCTATCCAGGGATCTTATTGCCAAGATTGGAGGCTACCGATCATCTGATTGGTCTCATATGTTATTTAGGACTAGATTTGGGACTAAAGTTACTATCCAATCTAATCCTATTTCAAATAATAATGTGTAGACTTAGACACCAAATGTTTTGATGTTAATTCCATAACTTTTATTCACCATCCAAGAAAATTCTAATTCTTTAAGGTGTAGACTGATATAACTTGGCTCAGGACCCACTCACTATATGTTTGAGATCATTTTAACTCTTTAATTATATTATCTATGGCCAATTATTATTTAATCAACCCTTATTAGGTTTCCTATCTATATTATGATTCATACTATTTTCACTATATACTAGAGGTTTGCATAATTACATGCACATATTAGGTTTGCAATCATTCTTAGGTCTATCCTTTCTCAATACGATTATCCAAATAGTCTCAAATTATTTATATTAGTCTCTACATACCAATGAAATTATACTTTCCAAGCTTTCTCAAGATGCACTTTATCTATTATCACTTTTTTTATTTCTTTGATCTATTTGTTGTTTTATTTAATATACCAATTTTGCCTAATTCATAGCTCTTTAGCTTTTATTGACTATTTAAGGTCTGATAAAGTGTAATGGATACTATATACTAACTATTATCACTCTTATATTTATTAAAAAATATCCTATTGTTATTAACAATCTTGACTACAAACTTGGAATTTTTTAGTCTAAAGACTATACCTTCCTTGATATCTTAAAACCTTACCTTCATAATTACCTATAACTCTATTTGAACATAGTCTTCTATAATTATCCTTATCATGATAAAAATATCTTATAAACATATGAAACACATTTTGATACCCATATATAGGTTTATAATGTGTTTGATAGTCTTTTATTACAATATATAGACGTTTTGATCTCTTAAACCCTTACTTGATGATGCATTCACAGTCTTGTCATACATAATTCTATTTTAGACATAGTTCATATCATAAATTTAAGGAAACTTTGAACACTAAAACCAATTTTATAACATTAATGAGGTTTCCTAGTAATTGTATATCAAGTCTCATATGTTTTGGTTGGATATTTTAAAAAATATATCTTATTTTCTCTTCTTGGTCTCTATCTATGGCTCACATAGTCAATGAAAACTTGAGAGCCTCTAATTGATTATTCATAGAGCTCCAAGACTCTTTAAATATCTTATAAATTATAAAAGGAACTTAATAACATTATAATACCTTTATAATTGTGTACTCAATCTCATATAATTATTTGCACATACAACAAAATGATCATAGGTGATTGTATCAATATAATGCTTTATTTTTAAACATGAGAGGATTGTAATAGGATGTGATTATATTTGTAAAACCAATTAAATAATAATAAAATATTTAATAGATAATATATGAATGTATATTACATTCCCATATGCCTTTTATCTTCTATGTAATGTAGAACACATTCAAACCTCCATGCTTAGATCAATTATACACACAAAATTCTAGTTTTATTACATAGTCAATGAAAGGGGTTCTAAAACACATTTTTTTTAATAATCACATAAATATCACTCATTCACACCCTTAGATGAGTATAAAGGATATCTTTACATAAAATAAAAATGTGAACAAGGACTTTAAGAGGGGAGTTTAGTATAGTGTTAGTCAAGAAAAATCAAATCAAAATAAACACATTAAACACTAACACCTCTAGCATAGACACTATAAAGTGAATTTGTAACAAAAACACAATGAAAAAAAAACTATAAAACAAAATAAATATTTAGTTTACCTTCCTTTTAGTTCTAAAACTACTTGTTGAGTTGGTTTGCTCATCTATGTGCTTAATAATCTTTGTCAATGAAGTTTCATTATTCCACCTCTCCTTGGCACCTTGGCTTGGATTATGGAATTTGTATGATAACACTAATATAAATATTATTGAATATATTTGAGCATAATAAATTTAAACCAAAATATCTTATGGATCAATGGGTGAGGCTTTTTATTTATAGCCTTCAAAGTTAACTCTTACCCAAGTTGAGTTAGGTTAGAATTTTAGCATGGAATGAGTTCAAACCAACCCTAGGTGAGTTAAAGTTAACTCCAATTGAATTAAAGAGGTGGAATGTATTTATTATTTTCTTAGTAGGCATGCATCATAAATTACATATATTTTATATATTTTTTGAGAGCTTGAAAACTCACAAAGATGAAGAAGCTTGATATTTTATATTTTTAAATTTCCATTTTTAAATATTAATTAATTACAAATGGATTAATTAGATAAGCATTTAATATATTTTAATTAGTTTATTCATTTTTATTTTTATTTTATCTCTTATGAATTTTTGAAGCATCTCACTTAATGGGTCCATAGGTCAAATTGCTAGTTGTTATGTTGTAAGGTGACTGGGGATGAATATGTAAGAAGTTATTATTGTGTACAAGATAATAACCTAAATAGGGATGCCTCGACATGATTCTAAACACTAATGAATGTTGTATAGATGAGATTGTGACATTCAGTGATTCCTATGTTTAATTTACAATATTTGGTAGAAATCAATCTGAAGTCTGATTAGAATCTAGTTGTGGATAGAATGGGGTATCGATAGTTTTCTCTTGTTTAGGAAGGCATTGAAATATATGGGCACAATAACATCTTATCAAAGAATTAAAATGTATTTTATTCCTAATTCCCTAATAGGTGATGGATGAGATGGATGAGCCCTATATGCCCCCTTAAGGGAGAGGGCAATAAAAAAGGTTAGAAACCATTCCTTCAAAAAGAAGGAAATGATGGGACTAAAAAGGTAAAGTGGGGTGGAAAAAAATAATTTTCTCAAAGGTAGTTATAATCAGTGGCATAGTGAGATGCCCTAGTTGGGAAAATAAAAAGGATGATTTACCAAAAGGTGGTTATAATCATCAATATAGAAAGGTAAAAAGATAATGATGTGCCCAAATTTAGTTATAATCATTAGAAAAATGAAAGCATGCCCTAATTAGGTAGATACAGATAGTGATTTTCCCAATGGTGGTTATAATCATTATCATAATGAAAACATTTCCAAATTGGGTAGATAAAGATAATGATTTTCCCAAAGGTGGATATAATAATTAACACAATGAAAATGTGCCCCTATAGGGTAGAATAATGATAATGATTTTCCCAAAGGTGGTTATGATCATTAACATCTAGATAGATTAAAACACAATGATTTTCCCAAAGGTGGTTATAATATTTGGCAAGGTAGTTTAGGACCATATTTCAAATTAAAAAAGGGGGATTACATACTAAATACATACTCATGGAATAATATTAAGCTAGTATAAAGGAGAAATAAGAATTTGGGAAACCTGATAGTATGGAGATGAACATCCTAACTGGAAAGGATTAAAATTCATTCATGATTTAATTACTTTGTATTAGGGAAATGATTTGGATGGATCAGTAATTTTTTATGTGACCAAGGATAAATATCATGACACCATTGCTTGTAATATTTCCCAAGCTAATTTTTATTTTATAATGTGAGAATATGAATCATGATATAAAACACTATGATAACTTAGTCATAATATGCATAAGGATTGACACATGATCCAATAAATAAATGAAAATAATGCACCAATGATAAAAACTAGGTTGACAATGTTGATGTATGAATATGGATGGACTTAACTATAATGCATATGGAATCACCTAATGAACATATATATATACTAAGTTAAGTCACAATAATAAAATCGAATAAACATGCAATCAATAAAACAAATAAACAAGAAGACAAAACACCAAGAAACAAAAAATCACAATAAAACACTAAGAAATAAAAAGTGAAAAAAATAATTAAAAATAAAATAAAATAAACACAAATAATGGTCAATCACAATGTTAGTGAAAATCAAAAACAAATTTTCCATGAATGCTAATAGAGGTATTACTCTTGGTGATAGGGTGACCCCTAAGTTAGATGATAATGACACAAGTATAATAATGCAAGGATAACTAACACAAGGTTACCCTTAGGCTATAAGGAAATAACGACACAAACAAGATGATAGATATTGTGCCTAGGCTATAGGGGATAATGAAACAAATAAATAGAATGGATAAAAAATAAGAAAAGGAATGGGTGGGCAAGCTGACTCTAGATGCACAAGGCAAGTAGAAACTGCCTACATAGCTCTATGAATACAAGATCTAATATAAAATTTAGGATAAATGTATTTCTCCTAGAATATGGGATAGATGAAAATGGATGATAATAAAACATGACAGACATGTAGAGGAAATTAGGATTGGTCTCAAAAAATAGTGAGTGTATTGGAGAATAGAGAATACTTGTAAAATGGTGAGAGCATAAAATGAAGCCAAGTGAGCATGAATGTATCAAATATGAATACATAATGCACATAATATGAAATAACACAATAAAGAGAGTGTAAGGATTAAGGCCAATAATGATGGGGAACTAAATGACAAGTGATTACTCATGAACTAGTTAGGGGTACCAAAATCCTTACGGAAAATAAGTGGTTAAAAATGGAAAGGTATAATTTAGTTACCCTAAGATACCCCATGTATCTAGGTGTTGCTTACATAGTTTGTGTAGAACTTAGGCCAATGCAGTTCTCCTAGAAATGGGAGGAAAAAGACCAAGGTGGTCTAGAAATAAACTAAACAAAGAATATGTCCCATCCCAAAAAAATTGATTACTTTATATCTCATGGAAATTTTAAGCCAATTTTCATGATTTTGTAATTTTTGGTATTTTCTAGGTCTTTAAAAATGTTTTTAGAATTTTATAAGCACCTCAACTTGATCAAGAATGATGAGATATGAAATGGTCCAACTCACAAAATGGTAATACCATGACAAAGGTTTCTCACAAAATGGTGAGAGAGTTCAAATTTTAATTTATTACAAAATGGCAAGAGCATTCCTAAGGGGTGACTAAGCTAACCTCAACATGAATTGAGCATTACCTACATAGTCCCAAAGGGATCTCAAGTCACTATACTTTTACCTTATAATAGAGGAGTCAACTATGTATAAATAATTGCATGAATTTAAGCAAATGACATAGTATATAAATAGGAATTACACGGTGCTATGATAATGGATGGTAAATTTATTACCCCTAATTTGCCCATAGGTGGTCATAATTAGGAAACAATGACATAGGTCAATGATAATAATTTTACCAAGTCATTTATAGTTAGTAACACTAAAAAGGAAATAGAACATGGTAATAATGAAGAATTTAATTGCCAAACAAATATCATAGTATTCCAAGATAATGCCTCTATTTAGAATACTAAATCAACTACCAAAACTTTATTTGAATCTTATTATTGAAGGTGTGAGAATAAATAATGGATTGTAACCAAAGTCAAAAGGGTGGGTAAAGAGGGTAAAAACAACTTTGGTCAATAGGTAAGGTATACTAGAATAGTATATGGTATGATAAAAAGAAGATGATGATATGGTACAATATAAACATGAATCATAGACAATACTTCAAGTCTCTCAAGAGAAATAATTCTTGAGGTGTATGATGTTCATCATCTTAACAAGTTCATCTCCATTAGGTGTAGTGAACCTACATGCTCTAGATCCATAATTTACAATAATGATGTAGGGGACTATCCAATTATTCTTTAACTTTCCTTTATTCTTCTTCTTCTCATCCATGGTGTTCTTTTAGTTTTCTTTAAGAATAAGATCACCAAGCTCAAAATCTCTATGCTTGACCCACTGGTTGTATTATCCATGGAGTCAATTTTGGTATGCTTCAAGTCTATTAACAATGGCCATGTACTTCTTATATATTGAATATAGATCCTATAGGTGAGCTACTCTATAATATTCATCATTCGATACATGTTTTAAGAAGATACACAAATAAGGTAACTTGACATCTATGGGAATGATGGCCTCAGTGTCATAGACTAGGGAATATGGAGTGGCTCCTATTGAAGTGTGGTAATTAGTATGGTATGCCAAATGGCATGAAATATTTGAAGGTTCCAATCACAACCAACATCATTAAAAATATTTGTAATTATGTTGACAATAATTTTATTATATGCCTTAACTTAGCCATTACCTTGAGGTAATATGTAGTATAAAAATGTTGAGTGGTGTTATACTTGACACAACATTATTTGAAAGCCTTGTTATTAAATAATCCACCATTATCAAATATAATGTCATATGGGATACCATAATGGTAGATGAGATGGTTAAATATGAATTTTGAAATATATTTTTTAGTTATGTAAGTGAGGGGTATAGCTTCAACCCACTTAGTGAAATATTTGACAATGGTAAGGATGTGTTTATGGCCATTAGATGAGGTAGGGTTAATATTACCATTGAGATTGAGTCCTAATGTTCTAAATTACCATGGTGTAATCAATAGTTTTAGTTTTTTGGTTAGGGAACGAATCATATTGTCATGTCTTTGACATTTATCATGCCTTTTGACATAAGCAGTTGCATTTGCATCCATAGTTGGTCAATAGTATTTGGTACATAGGAGATTTTTAGCAAGGATAACCCCACTAGTATGGGAACCACATAATACTTCATGAAATTATCTCAACAATAATTTGGTTTCCACCAAGTTTAAATAATGAAGTAGAGTTCCATCAAATCTTTAATGGTAAAGGGTTGGGCCAAGTAAGGTATAGTGTGAAGCTTGGTGCATAAAGGCCTTTTATTATTTACATGATAGGTTAAATGGCATGGTGTGGTCATGAATGTAACTATATATATATATATATATATATATATATATATATATATATATATATATATATATATATATATATATATGAGTACCAAATAGAGTTAGGACCAAGAATATCATAGATCATTATGATGATCGAAGGTTCATGAGAAAGCACTAAAACATTTTCAATGAGGAATTGATATTCTTTTGCTTTATTGGTGTGGCAGATCAAAGAGCTAATGGTGTCCATGGAATCCATTATCCTGTTACTAGCCCTAGGTATGTGTTTAAACTATATGTTGATAATCTATTGTTTGAGAACATATACCATGGACTTGTATGGAACTAACATATCATCTTTGGTCTGAAAGTTATGTGTAACCTAACTAATTATTAACTAAGAATCACCATGAACTATGAGATATTGAATATTCCATTGTACCACTTGATAAAGCCATACAATGAGTGATTCATATTTAATATTGTTATTAGTATAATTAAAATTGATATGAAATGATTTAGGAATAATATCCTCCTATGGTGTAATAAACAATAGGCCTACCCCTAATGCATGTGATGTAAATGACCCATCAAAATACAATTTCTAGTGTCGCTGCTCAAGAGGTGTTACTATGATGGTCAAGATGGACTCATCTAGGAATTAAAAAGTGTGTGGTTTAGTATCTTTAAGGGGGGATTTGGTAAGTTGATCTACAATTACTTTTCCCTTTATTTATTTATGATTGACATACTTGATCTTGAACTCACTCGGAAGCATGATCCATTTATCCATGTGGCCCTATAAAGCTATCTTGGATAGTAGATACTTGAGCATAACTATTTTGGAAATAACTATGGTTTTGTTCTTAAGCATTTAATGCTATATATTATGGGCTACAAATGCCATTTCTAAACAAGATTTTTATATTGGCATATCATTTTGTTCATACACAACCATTATATATATTAAATAATACATGGCATGTTATTTTCCATTATCATCATGATGATATATAAGTGCCCCTAGGGATTTATATATGGTAGATAGGTATAATAGAAATGACTTACTTCCATTGATGGTAATAAAATAGGTATATTGACAAGATAACCCTTTAGGTACTGAAAGGCTTTCTGGCAGTCTCCATCCCAAAGAAAAGTAGCACCATTCTTTAGTAAGCGAGTGAAGGGGTGGCATTTATCAACCAAAAATGAAATAAAGTGTCTAATAGATTACATTTTTCCCTACAGACTATGGATTTACTTCAAACTATAAGGTGGCAGCATCTTGATAATGGCTTGTACTTTGGTAGGATCAACTTCAATGCCTTAGTGAGAGATGATGAAGACTAAATTTTTTATTGAAGTGACACCAAAGACACACTTATTTAGATTAAGTCTAACCTTGTATTCATGAAGCCTCTAAAATATTATTCATAGTGTGGTTAGATGATCAACATAGGTATTTGATTTATCTAATATGTCATTGACATAGTCTTCAAAAATTTCATGCATCATATCATGAAATATGATGGTTATGGCTCTGTGGTCCCAACATTATTGAGGACAAAAAGCATAACCTCATATCAAACTGTTCCTTAAAGATTGGTGAACACTATTTTGTGTTGGTTTTCTGGTGTAATTTATATGTGGTTTTATCCTAAAAATCCATCCATAAGTGATAGCATATCATAACCATTTATGGAGTCAACTATCATGTCCATATTTGGTAGAAGAAAGTCATCTTTGGGGTAAGAATTGTTAATGTCTCTAAAATTAGTATAGATTTTGATCTCTTTGGATTTTTACTACTAGGTACAAAATTTGAGATCCACTCTGAATATTTGATCAATCATATTCATCTCATTTCTAAGAGTTTTTACAACTCTTTCTTAACTAATATATCAATACAAGGATGCATCCTTTACAATTTGGGCTTCACAAAATTGGCATCAAGATGTACAACAAGGTGGTGTATAACCAAGGTTGGGTCTATTAGTTGAGGATGATATATTAGAAGTGGGTTATGTCATATTAATACTATAATTGTATAAATGGTATGGGAGTCAAATAGGTTAGTATTGGAAAGGTCTTCATAAATGTTATGATTAGAATATGCTTCACTATCGACATCATCATCACTAGATGTTGGCATTAGAACATTAATAGGATATGTGGGGTTACCCCGATGTAGTTTAAATTTAATACCATAGGTTCTTATGTATTGATTTATAAAAATTAGATTAAGAGTACCATGTTGGTTTGGCTTAAGGCCTCAAACTTCATAGTCTTGGTTCTCCATGATCCTATTAGGAATGAGACATTTGGAATTTTTTAATCAATTGTCTAACTTTTCATTGTACAACCAAGATTCATCATTGGTAAGTGGGTCCTTTTCTTAACCAATTGATAGTGTGAAAATAATAGGTAGTAGACTATGAAGATTGTCTTTCCCATTTCATTTCCATTCTATGCAATATGGCATAGATTTAGATGTTCCATAGGACTTGGGGATTATGGAAGCTTGGAAATGTGAAATGTATAATGGGTTAAATACTCTCCTAGGCAATTTTTTGAGATGGTATAATTATTAGACATTTATAAAGGAGTATATAAATATGAGTCAAGGCTATCTAGGTCTATACAATTGGCCTCTACAAAATTAACAAGTATTTCTTTGTCTTTATCTTTTTTGGGAACCAAATCTAGGCCAAATTAGTAGTTTTAAAATTCATATTCATCCTCCAAATGTTTGCAGTGTTCATAGGGATACAGATCTCCATTGAAATTTATCTCCATGCTTGAGTGTAATAACTTAAGGTACTGGTACAATTTCAAAGTGATTGCACAAATTTGATGTATCTAAGGTCTACCCAAAAGTAAATTTTAGTATAGTTCTTGGTCCAACACATGGTAAAGTGTATCAAAATTCAAAGTCCCATGATAATTGGTAAGCTTATAGTTCCTTGTGATTCTGATTTTTCATTATCATAGGCTTTGATAGTAATGTTTTATGGCTATAGATTAGCTATCGTATATATTAGATGCTTAGTGAGATTAAAAGACATAATGTTCAGGTCTAATCCATTATCTATGAGAACATGTTTGATTTTGTACCATGTTATGACAACTTCAACATATAGGGTATTGTTATAGAGAGGGCCAATTGATGACATATCACTTTGGTTGAAGGTTAATTTTTGGCCTAAGATTAGGTGTCCAACTAAATCTTGGAATTTGTTTGGGGTTATGTTGTTTGGAACTTGGGATTTATGTAGGAGTTATACTATGATATTCTTTTGGATACTATATGTACACAACACATCCAAGATGGAAATTTGTGAAGGTGTCTTCTAAAGTTATTCCAAAATGTCATATGGTTTTTTCTTAATAGTGGTATATGGCTTGTTCCTAGCTAGCACAATGGGTTGGATTGGTACATTGGCAAGAGGTTATGGGCTTGGAATGGTAATATTAGATCATTGAGTTATGATTTCACAATCTAGATTGGATACAAGACTATTAAAACTTGATGATGATGGAGATGAGATAGATAAGTCTTGAATGTTGGTACACTTGGTTGTGGTCATAAGGCAATGATGATTTATTAGTATAAGGAACTAAATTAGTAATTCTTTATTTCTATTGTGATGAGTGTCATTTAACTCCTCATTTAATCAATATTCAATTGATTTCTTATCAACTAGGGCTAGTGTCCAAAGCTAGTTGTAGTAAGGTATAGGATAGTAGATCTAGAAGTCTACTTATGGGGGTGTTTTGATGATCCTATTCTAACTTTCAATAAAGAAATAAATGTATCCTAAACTACATGATTCACTCTTTTGCTGAAAAAGGAAGAAATCAAATCAATCCACTCTTTTGCTGAAAGTAAAAATCACACTCTTATTTACACTTCCATAGAAAGTAAAATCACACTCTTCACTAACAAAAGGAAATTTGCTTCACACGTCTATTGTAAAAGAAAGCACACTTTGCTTAGAAAGGAAATGATTTTGGAGTAAGAAAATGATTTTTAAACTATGAATATATTTTGATGTTTTTATGAATAAATGTAAATATTAACAAGATTCTAATTAATTATAACAATGAGTTAATAGAACATAACATAAATACCATACACAATTCCTCATTCCAAGGAGAGTGGGCCCTTTCTCCTCTCAAACTCAAGAACAAAGATTAATCAATGTTGGAAATTAAAGTGATATTTCATAAAATTGAAATGATTACAATTTGGCTAAAACTTGTAATATGTTTGTACAAATATTTTCCTTTATTATTTGCTCTATATCATCTCTTATATTCTATATCTAAATATTACATTTTATACTAATATAATCCACTCAAAATAGGATGAAAATAAATATGATTCTTTGGTTGATCCATTCATCCAAATATAGGAGATTGAATTTCTAATAGATCTAATTATTCTGATGAAATAGATATCCTATCCTATATTAGTCCTAAGATCCAAATATATATACAACTTTATCAAAAGAAAATCCTACAAAATAGTAGGCAGTTATTTTCCTTATTTGATTCTAGCTAGAATGATTCTCTCTTATCCTATCTGGTTGCGAGCTTCCCCATTTGTAGCTTCATCCCTATAGAGTCCATGAAATTGACCCTATAGAGTTAGGAGGAATGAGCCTATAGAGTCCATAGAAACAAGCCTACAGTGTCCATAGAAATAAGCCTATAGAGTCTATAGAAATAAGCCTATAGATTTTTTAGAAACAATCTTATAGAGTCTGTAGAGTCTATAGAAGCAATCCTATAGAGTCCATAATTCTACTGGATAGAGATCAAAATTGAATGTTCACTATACATCGCTTGTGTCTTCTTCTTGAGCATTCTTTACAACAAAAATCACTATAACATGCTATGTATTAGATATTAATGAAAAAGTAAAGGTTTAATCTTTGGTTCAATATAAATAAGACAAATATCTATTTTCCATGTAATGGCTATCTAACAATCCAATATTTGCATAAGATAATATCCTTTGAGAGATGAATTGAGGGAAATAACATGTCAATAATGAGCCATATTCTGAGCTCATCATATTACACTTAGATATAGTCCCAGCTCAAGGAATGATTAATGGCATAGGTGGGTTGATTGGAATTATTTGGTAATGGTATTGGTCAATTGGAACTTGGTCTAGAATTAATAGTAATGGTAGAAATATGACCTCCCACAACATAACCTATAAATTTATTGTAGTCATGTGCAACTATTTGGTAAGTCTATTGGTTGTTGGGGTCATTTTGGCCTTCCTTCCTCCCATTCAGTTGATGTTGTTGATGCTGATGATTTTTTATATTATTATTTATACTATTATTGTCATGGTGGCCTTTTTTGTTTCTATTGTTGATTTTTAGTATTATTATTATACTGTGGAAAAAGATTTTGGTAGATACCTAGGTTTTGATTGGATGTAGATGATCTATTATCCAATGTAATATCCCAATTTGCTAGCATATTATCAATAGGGTAATTTAATTACACATAAAATCATATGGAATTCCCATGAACAAGGTGGTATTCATAGAACTCATACTCTCTACACCAGTCTAGATATAGAATACCCTTAGGATAGTGATTCAAAATTGGCCAATTAATCATATAAGTTGTATCTAATTTTTAAAATACTGATTTGATAGGTTCACCAAGGTTGATTAAGACTCAAGGAGTGGGTCTTCTTATTAGAGGAAAGGTTTGAAAAGGTGGTGCTTTCTAGATTTATGGAATTGGTCTAGATTGTGACATAAGTTACACTTGATGAATAGGTTGTTGATGAGGAGTAAGCTACATTTATGGTATAGATTAAGCAAATGGTGTTTGTACCATTTAGACATGACATGACTCATGTAATCCATTTCCAAAAAAATATTATTATGGTTGTATTGCTTGGATTTCTCATAGTTATTGGCCTGAGTTGGTATAGATGGTTGCGCTTAGAATTAGTTAGGTTTCTAACTTGGGCATGCACCTTGGTTTTGATTTTAATTCTAGTTTATGGAGGTTAGATTGATAATATTTTTGTTAATAAGGTATTTTTCAAAATTTAAACCTTTGTCGATGATATCTTTGAAGGTATGCACACACTAAAACTCTAGATGATAAGATATCTGATTGTGCAAATTATTTGTAAACATATAAATCAATTATTTGTTTGGTAAGATATGGGTGAAGTGACTATCAAGTGATATCCATATCTATAGATAGCTTTCAAATCTCTTAGTATCTTTGTTCTTGGCCTGAGTCAAATCTACTAATGAAATGTCATGCTCAATATTATAAGATAAATGTTGCACAAATTTGTCTAAGAGGACATCAAAATCAGATATAAAATTCTTTAGTAATGTAAGGAACCACTCCAAATCCTATCATTGTATACTTCAAAGAAATAAAAGGGTTAGGTAAATGCCACTATAGTCCACTAACTGTTAAGTGATAAAGAACTCTATCAAATAGGACTTAGGGTCTCCTTTACCCTTGTATTTATCAAATTTTTATGGTTCATAACCTAGAGGAAATGATATCAAAAGATAATCCATATTGAATATGTATGAACACATGTGATATAACTTGAATTTTTTGGTATGATTCCCTATTTTAATGGTGGTAATTGCATCCTTCATTTATTGTAGTTCTTATGCCAAGAAACTAGATGGTATATTTTGTTGAGGTGGTGGTTGGGGAATCAAAGGTAGATTACCTTGACCAAGGTATAATAGAAGTATGGTTTATTTTAGAATGTTGGTTTGATGGGTGAACTAAATAAGAATATGTATCACTAGATTGGGTTGTGATTATTGAAATTACACACATTTTTGGGATATATTCTAGGTCAGATTTGGTATATGGCCTTGGTTTTGAGGGAATTAGGGTTGTGAAGGAAAAATATGGATTTGGGTAAAGTACTATGTCTACAAAGGTTGAGTAGGGACTTGTTTCCAACTAATCAAACTTAGCTAATTAAGGAAAAATTATTGTGGACCAATGCCCTATCTTGGGATCTATAGTACATGATGAGTAAAAGGCAATTATTGCCTAATGGGTACTTATTAGACATTAACATCTCATTGTTATGAAAACATCTATTGTGAACTAGATGCTTGTAGGGTGTTTGACATTTATCTTTGACCAATAGACACATGTTGTTGATTAGATAATGTTTGTAATTATAAAGGTATATTGGTCTATGACTATTGAGGTACATCTATTACTTCTTATTGAGGTGAAACATTTTTTCCCCTTGTTCAGGTGGTATAGTGTTCTGCCTCTACTGTAGTGGTAGATTAGATTGTGCCTATTATTCTAGAATGTTAGTCACCACTTATTGAGTTGGGATATAATTTATTACTTATTGTTGAGGAAAAACACTAGATAACACTTGATTACTTAATCTTTGTGGTTTTCTGCTTGATGAAGTAGCTAGTTGAGGATTGGAAGTAGATTGATGTGATTGGGACATAAGATTTCCTAGCTTTGTTATTGTGAACCACTAGTGGTTTTAACAAAAGTAACTTATTTTTATGGACTATTTTTTGGTGTATTTAAATCACTTTGTCTTGCATTGGAAGATACTTGCATGTTATCCACCATGTTTGGTACATTATTCTACATAAAATTTGTAGTCACATCTTCAATAGATGGGATATTGTACACGTCGCTAACTAAATTGATTTGTGAAAATGGGTCTATACCTAAATTAGCTTGAATTTTAAACTCAATTAACACTCCATTTGAATGAGATAGATATGTGAGTGGATCATTTAACATGGCTATGGCATTAAAATTTCATGTTATATAAGTTTTATATTCTTGTTACATTTTTATAAATTGGTCCTCCATGAGGCCCTTTCCTTTCATAATAATATTTGGGTATTGATACAACATCAACATGAGGTATTGATGATATTTAGTAGATGCATGCTCAATGTTTTGGGCATAAGGCATGTTTAGAGGCATTCTAACTAGACTAGGTAAGTTTTCATTGGGGAAGTTTATTTGAAACTTGGTCCCTACCTCCATGATTCTGAATAAAACCTCACACTTATTTTTAAGCAAGTGATGATAAAAAAAGAAGTATAATATGTCAATATCATATTGAAATAATATGTTTGCTTTTCAACTTGTTCCACAACTAATGGTACACTAGTGAGATATTACACAACTTTGTCTTGGTCTTGCTCTAAATATGGAGGTGTGTTAAGTAAGTAGTGGGCTAAAAAATATTGACATTATTCCCTAGATTGAGTAGTGTAAGGAGGATAATAATTAATCTAAAAAACCACATCATCACCATAGGGTTCTTGAACAAAGTTATCATTCTTGACTACATTATCATAACTTGAATTATACTTAGTTCCACTACGAGTGTAATGAGACATATCCAAATCAATGACTAACATTTTTTTAATAAGGTCAAAATTTATAAAAACACTTAAAAATAAGGTATAAAAGACAAATGGTCTAAATTTGGTCTAATAATAGAGCTATTTCTCCAAAAGAGGTTGATGACAAACTGAGTCTAAAAGTTCCTCAAGGTCTAATGTCAATTATCTCACACAAATGGTCAAGTGAATGAATAAAATTGAATGCCAATTTTTTCTAAAAGTGTTTTGAACAATTTTAATCTAGTTCTAAAGATGAAAAATATTTATAAGCTTAAGATAAATATGTCAAAAATAAATAGATAAGATGTTAGGTCTTTTGGAAACACAACACAAAAGATAAAGTTGGCACAACACTAGGTCTAAATCAAAAGGGGATTGCTAGGTATTTTGGAAACATGACACAAAATATAGACTTTGAAACACAATATTTATAATAAAAATAGGAATGGATAGGCCTTTTGTAAATGCGGCACAAAAGTTATACTTGGCAAAAACTAGGTCTAGAAGGCAAGATAATTAATTTAACAATTCAAAACACTTGGAATCAAACTAAGCATTAAGATTCAAACATAAAATTAAACTTTGGAAAAATTCATTAGACTTTAGGCATGTGGAATATATACCACTTCCCAAATTTAGGCACAAAGATCGTTAAAGCAAGCAAGGAATTAATCCAAGTTTCATAATCCAAAAATGAGAGGTAAATGTCTAAGACAAATTTATATGAGCTATAGGCATAAACCAATTAATGTTTGAATCTAAACTTATCAATACCCATTTGGAACTCAATTTATAAGGCTTGAGTTTTAAATGGACAATAATCTAGACCAAGATGGATTACATAACAATATTAGGCATAAACCCAAAAGGCACACATGTTTTGAAATTGACTGAACACAAGGCAATAAGTATTTGAAATAATGGGAGAAATGTAATAATTCTATATTTTTATAAATGTATGAATTTTTTTTTCAAAAAATCTAAGGCATAAGACTTGGAATGAAATGGGAAACATAAAAATGCCCATTTTAAACAAGTGACACACACACATTAAAGGTTTGAAAAGAATGACTAAGGTAAAGTGTGGTGTCAAATCAATGGAATAATATCTCTTTAAAAAAAATAGTGACATGAAAACATGACTTGTTTTAGATTTGGTTTAAACAAAAAAATAGTTTTGACTAAAGATAATGTAAGTAAAAATGAAAAACAAAAAAATAACCTAAGTGTATCATCCTAATCCTAAAAACTAACAAGGTGGATTCATACTGTCAAATTATGTCTATATAATTTTTATTGAGAGGAAATAATATTTTTAATACAAAAATTTAAATTCACATGAAAAGTAAGGTTTTTAGGCCCCTTCTTCTCTTAAGAGTTCGTACAGTGACATGGAACTTTAGGCTACTCTACCTGTATTGAAAATATATCCACAGTAAGTGGGGTTGTTTAAAACTATCAAGTTTTGTACTCTCTAAATGGTCCCATATGTGTAATTAACACTAAGGCAAAACATGTAATTTGGATACATGTTAATTAGATTGTTGTGAAAAGGTCTTGTCCTTTTCACTGCCACAACATCCATCAATTACTTAGTGTAGTATGATGTCTGAGTTAAACTGACATTTCAAGGCAATCCCTTACTAACAAATCTTATTTAACCACTCAAACAAGCATCCAAACAAGTTTAACTTAATTTATATACCCATACTATGGAGTGGGGTTAAAAACATGCTAAGAGATGAATTCTCAAGTCAACACTTCCCTAGAGAAATCATGGGGAGGTTATGAACTCCCACCCATAAGCTAAGATGCATAAAATAAAAATTGTAAAAGGATTTTACAATCATTTTGGGATCACCCACATCACTTAGATTTTGGGGAGTGCGTTAGTGACTTTCCTTCCATGCTTTGGAAAGAGAAATAAAATAAATAATTGAAGCATATTTATCACCCAAGTTCCCTAAAGGGGATGGGGAGGGGGGGGGGGAACATACATGCTACACTTGGCATGAGAAATAAACACACAAAAATGATCACAAAAATAAAAGCTCTTATGAGAACTTAACTAGAGTGTGAGTTCATTTTTATAGCACCAAGAAAATTATGATATGAATTTTATCCCCTTAGTATTATTTGTGAACTTTAAAAAATGAAAATCAGTCAAGTAAATGATTTTTAAACACCAAATTTAATTGCAATTTGAATTAATTAAAGTGCTCAAAAACATCTTTCTTTGGACTTTGGGTCCTTTAAAAAGTGTTAGTGGGTTGTTTTATTGTTATGAAAAAGTGATATCCGTGAAAATTATCTCAAAAAGGCACAAATCACCTCTCTAGAATTCATTTTTAGTTATGTAATAAACTAAAAATTGTGAAATTATTGTTATAAAAACATAGTCAGAACATAATGCTTAAAAACTCACAGTAGATGATTGCACTATTTTAAAATGATTTCACAACTCTATTCAATAATTTCATAACTTAAGTCTATAATTTTGTAAATTAGGTCTAGAATTTTTCAAATTGAAGATTTCACAACTCTAATAAATAATTTTTCAACTCAAGCAATAATTTCACAACTAAGTTAGATGATTTTGCAACTCAGGAAAATGATTTCATAATTTTGTGATTTTAAAACTATATTAAACCTTCAAGAAAAACATTAAAATTAACTAATAATTTCATGATTCAAGGGTTTGATTTCTCTAGTAAGTTTCCCAAATTCACAAATAGTCAATAAAGACATGAAAACACATAAAATAATGAACGATTTTATAATTAAAAAGGATGATTTTTCAACCAAACTTGTAGAAAAGTTTCTTTGTTTAGCTCATATGCTTAGTCATGCACTTAGAAATCAATCTAATTTAGTTATACACTTGATATATCTAGGCTTGAGCATAGTAAAAGTTTTTGGTGCATAATACTTTAATGCACTACTACACTAACATCAATTTCACATAAGGCACAAATCTTATGTGTTCACTCAAAGCATAGTAGTGAGGAGACTAGGGCCTGTATTGGGATAGTTGAAACATGGCATAACCTTAGTCTCAATGGGAATTAGTCATTGGAAAAATAGGGTTAGGTAGTCTATCAGTGCATGTCATTCTAGATAAGATCAGGCGGTGCAAGCCTATTTAAGGGCACAAGTATTTTGGTGCAAGTTCATATTTGGCTATTTATATTTAATAATGGTACAAATTGTAAGGATAGTGAATTAAGAGTCATATAGAAGCTTAGTTGAGTCAAGGGAATAACTTATGATCAAGTGCTCATTATTTAAGTTAGTGCTCTAGGAATAGTTATTAGGGTTTTGGCACATATTGGCTTTAATACTTAATCAATTTTACAAGTATGTTGAAGTTAGTATATGATACAATGATGCCATTAGTGACTTAGACTAGAGTTTACATTGTAATACATTTAAGAATGAAAATTATATCATTATTCATACAAAAACCAAGTCATAACCATATAATAGAGATAGAATATATGAAATGGATCAATCAACCAAGTAAATATGCAATGCCATTTCTGTTAATTCACAATTCATCAACATAGTACAATTTATATAAAAATAGAGTATAATATAATGTATACACTACTACATGCCCAATGGCTCACAAGCAATATTGGGAATTATAATGCATGTTCTTCTTAGTATCCATGCTAACTCAATCTATATTAATGGCATTCTCAATTTTTGTAGAGTTTCACTATGTTAATATCGCATCCTCTTCTTTAGGTTCAAGCTTGTTTTTATAAGTAGGGGAACATCTTTTTACTAGGTTAGAGGGGTGCACAAAAAGTATTAATCTATCACTAGGGTTATTGTGCCATCATTTCCACTACTCTAACAACCATGCTCTCCAATCACCACTTAAAAGTACTTAATGAGATTCTCCTTTAAACCTAAGTGTTAAGAAACTGCTTGCTAGCTGGCATAGGATCTATGAGGATCCTCCTAGATAGCACCAAAAGTAAAAAAAGAAAAACCATCACCAATGACTACCTCATGCCAAGATATATTGATTTGTTATGGTCCATTAGGTATAAAAAATTGGATTAATATTACCCCATACAAAATTTCTATTCTACCCTCAGACTAGTCTTTTAGTGCCTTTGTTGTGAAAAATTTGGGCACACTTTGTTGCAGTTTTTCCTTAAAGTTATTAAATCCTTAAATGGCAAGCTTGATTTCTTTTGTATCACCATCTACTTTCATCAATGTAGCCTCAAGTTTATATACATCCATACTAGCCATTTATTTTCTAAAGGCTTTGAGTCCTTCCTCATCTCTTCTCACCCTACCATCTAATATGACCCTTTGCTCACTCACCTTTATTTGGAAGGCATGGAAGAGTGATTTTAGGTCTTGCTCTTAGCTTTTTATCTAGGTGCATAAGGAGTTAACCTACACCATAACCTAATCATGCTTGATCCTAATTTTAGTGAAATCATTATTCATCAAAGCATCCTTCTCATCTTTTACCTTTTGAAGGCATGTGTTGATGATTGATTCTTAAGTGGCAAAGTTGCAAAAGGTGGAATCTACTTCTTCTACTCCCTCTTCTAGTTTGGTGAAGAGGTCCTTTACCACATAAATCTTTTGTTTAACTCACTTATGATGGATTCATATGGGTCTTCTTATTATTCTAGCACCAAATTCATCTGGGGGAGCATTTATTTTACTAGCATGCAAACTTTATCAGCCTCTTTCATTTTCAAAGTATCAACACCATACAAAAAAGATGACTCTAACTATTTAATTCACTTGACCAACTACTAGAGTTTGATCTCCATTGATTTTATTTCTTACTCTACCTCATGTGCTATCTATTTCCACTTATTGGAATGAACATCATTGATGATTTTCTTGTGTACTACTACTAAAGCCATCTTAAGGAGGGTGTTATCTAATATTATAGGGTTTATATCCCTTAGATTTATAAGTTAGTAGTCATGCCCCTCTTCTAGTTTCTCGGCACTTCATATTGCTTTATTTGTAACCATAAACTAAGGTTCATCCATATAGATATCAAGATTTGAATAAAATTGATGGTGAATTAGGGTTATGGAAATTTTGGGGTGTATGTAATTCAACATGTAGAAGTATTCATCTTTAATGAATTCCCTCTACACTTTTTACCTATATCTCAACTCATACTCCTCTTCCTCATCCAATTCCATCTCTTCTCCATTAAAATTGGTTCTTTCTCTAGTGCCTTCTTCTTCTTCTTCTTTCTCTACTAGGGATTCTTCATCAGACTTCTTCCCTTGGTCTATCTCCTCTCTTTCCTTAGCACTAGTTTTTCCATCTTGTTTCTAGAAGGGTTATTCCTCAAACATTCCTCCCTTGACCACTTCTTCTTCTCATTATGGCTCTTATATGATAACCTCCTTAATTCTAGCCTTACTTTCCTATTACCCCAGTAAGGACTCTACTACCTTTTTAATTTTTTCTTTTAAGGTGATAACATCACCTTCTTTATCTTAAGGTACCCCTTCAGAACTAAGGCATGTATATTGTGCAACTTCCTTTGTCAGGCTAGAGTGGGTGTTAGGCTCCTCTTCAGTTACTTTCTCCTTTCTAGGTTCCATGATAGTGACAACCTTTTCCTCTCTTTCTTTCTTCATTTTATCCCTTTATTCTTGGGCCACCTTCTCTTCTATTTTTTTCCTTTTGAAATTTTCTTCTTCAACCTTTTTCTTCTCAACTTTCCTTCTCTTAGCCTGTACTATACATTTCTACTCTTCTACCTTTATCTCCTCAACCTCCACTTGATCAACTTCAACTTGGGTCATGCCCTTATCCCTCATGGCCTCTCGATCATGGTAAAACTCTATCTTTGTGTCAATTTTATCATGGTCTAGGCCCATGCCCTCCCATTTGTGATTCAAATCTTATTAATTTGTTATACCTAAGGGTATTGCTTCTCTAAGTGCTTCTGCCTTACTAGTCTCTTCACCTATTCTCCTTCCTCCTTTCTTATTTCCTCCCTTTCATCTCCCACACCTTGTACTTCTCCCCTTATTTCTTATGATATTTAACCTTGACCATATAAATTTATTCTTTTGACATCCTAGCCTTTATCATTTATTATCTTCCTTCATTCACCTTTAGTGCCTTCTATATAGAGGAGTCACTAAGGCCAAGTTTCATCCACATTCTCATCTTTTTCTCCAATTTAGTCTAAGGTGGTAGGGAGGGGGTCCTTTCACTAAAAGAGAAGTTGCATTATTCAATAATAATGTACACTCCCTTCCCATATGTTTCTTCCTCCATCTCTTCTTCTATGTCTGACAAGGTTATTATTGATTCCATAATAGGAACCTTCCCCTTCTTCTCTTTGGTGCTAGGAGATGCCTTTGGCATAAATATCATGCACTTATTTATGGGGGATAAAGGTGAAGCTTATTTTTATAAGGTAATATTGAGCCTTATTTAATCATATATTTCTTCCAAAGTTTTCCCTTTATTCTTCTTGGGAGACTTTTTCTCTGTTAGCACTAGATTTCCTTCATCATCGATCTAAATTGGGGGGTCTTCAATCTACTTGATGTTGAGGCCCTTATTTTGTGGCTTCATCTCATAGTATAATATATGGATGTATCCATGTATGGTTTCCTCCTAAATGGGTTGTATATTTTGGTGATCCAATTCATCCTCTTCATCCTTGGTGCCTTCCCATCTACATGAGTGAACTGGCACCTCATATTGTACCTCTCCATAAGCAGTTCCTTTATTAAAATGTCTAACTATTATGCATTAGGGATTTATCACAACACATCCCTAAATTATCTTACTAATAAATATTATGGGAGCTTTTGACATCATGAAATATTACCATCAACTAGAAATAAGTGCATTACATAATAGTGTTGCATTACTATAAAGGTTTCCATTCCAAACATACTCTGAGGGAGCCCCTGAGGGATGTACCACTCTAGCTTAAAGGCCTCTATGTACCTCTTGCACCACCCCATGATGAAAGTCTTATATTTTATGATAAAAGAGAAGGGGATCATGAATTCTTTATACTTATATGTTGGGGAGTCATTATGCACTAGATGGACCCAGAGGATGTCCTTGTCCCTATCTATAATTCTAATTTATTTCATGACAATGAGAATGAGAATGGATCCCCACCTAAATGTCCCTTTTACCCTATACAACTCTTACACATTCTTTATAAATTCATCAATGATAAATTTAGAAATATTTAAATACATGCCCTATGCCATGTGATAGGCAATGTAAAGGTATGCCTTTGTCACATCAGTCCATCGACCACTTGGGCATAACTTTGAGCTTATGAGGCACACTACCACCCTTGTGTGAGGGTCCTTACACTCCTTGATGGGGAATGAACAACCCCCATTGAAATAATTTAGGAGCTGGGATATGTGCTCTACCTCTTCATCATCATCCATCATCTGATGGATGTCCTTACTGGTATTTAAAAGCATAGTTATTATCTTTATCAATTACCCTAAAATATTCATGGACCTCCCTACAAATTAAATATAGTCATTATGGATGTGTGAGAGTAAGAATTGAGCTAAATATTCCAACTTAAAAAAACATGGTAACTCATAAAGTTGAGTTGCATCAGAAGCTATCAATTTGTCTCAGATTGAGACATCAAATAGGGCATCACCTTGTACCATCTTTTACCCTGTGACTACTAGCCAATCTTTAATGAGTTCTTGCAAATGACTAGATGTGCAGTGATTATATTCTTTTAACTAGAAGACATGTGCAAAATAATGCCAATCCTCCCATATGATTAAATTTATAGGGAACTTCATTACTTAGTAGGATCTTTTGGTGAGTGCCTCAATGTCCACCTGTGCCATGCTCAATGCTTCTACTCACTACACCATTATTTTTATAGTGGGCAATTTAGGTGCTATATGCATCCATTTTAGGTCCTATTAGACCTACTCAAAGCTTGATACCTTATATTTATTCACAATCCTAATCTTAATGGTGTTGAAGCATGGTAAGTTTAGTTTGCTAAAGCCTTAAATGGTAATGGTGCTTTTACAATCATAGGATCTATGACTATTCCCTCAACTCTCAAGCTTCAGTGGCCTTTAATGGTAGCCTGGGCATCAATTCACTCTTCCAACTATCTATTTTCTATAGAATCCTCTCTCCACACTTATCCAATTCACTCTTATTATGAACATAATCCTTATTAGTATATATTCATTTACTCTTAGTGCCTAAATGTGATCTAATTCTCACTCGTATAGGATTTTTGCACCTTGGATCTCTAGTTTTCACTTTGGTTCACTCTTAGTCTTAAGTTAGTATAAAATTTGTAACCTAAGCAAGTTTGCCTCTTGTTATTTTATACCCTTTCCTTATCTACCATCATTAATTTATGTCCTTTATGGTAGCATGGTTCTTAGTTTTCTTGATTTTTTTTTCAAAATCTATGGAAATCCTATCATTAATGCATTAAATGTGTATCTTTGTGCCTCTACCACTATATTATTGAATGCTCTATAATAGTAATTTAGTGAAGTGTCATTTAGTTCAAATGGTCTCTTCCCTCTCAAAATTAGGTGGACACCAGTTATCTTAGATTATTCTTCTCCTATACTTGTTCACTTGGCATGACCTTTACCTTCATTATGGCAACCTAGGCACAACACCTCACATGTGCATGATTTAGCCTCTTTAGTTCTACTTTATCTTCTAGCTACACTTCCATTTCAAGTGCACTTCTCTATTTTGGTCAATTTCTTGTACTTCATCTTGCCTTGGCCTATCCTACCCCATACAAATGCCTTGTGTTAGCCGTCTAGTGATTCATCTTCTCTTTTTGTTCTCTTATGCATAGTTAGATTATGCATCTTCAATTTATTTCTTTCACCCAACCATGTTGAGAATATTCACCTTCTTCTTTGGTATTTGGTGCATGATCAATTGATGCACCTCTTTCTAACTTTGGAAAAAAGGTTACCTTTACACTTATGTACTTTGTCATTTTATTCTCAAATACTGAAATTTTGGTAACTTCTTCATTCCTAAAAACTTAGGCATCTAGCCCTAAGTGCTTAGGAAACAAATGAGCTTGACTCACCTAATTGGCATTATGCATGGAAACACTAGAGTAGTTTATTCTTGGGCCTCAAAGATCCATGCCATGTTTACCTTGTACACATGGATATTATATGTTTGGAAAGTTTAATGTGCCCATAACTTATATGTCTGGCCTCATATACTTAGAGGGTGTAAGTACTCAACTCACCTGATTAGAATTATGCATGAGAGGCCAGAAAATTTAGTGGAGCTAGGTTAGATTCACATACCCATAACTTAAGTTTGATGGTCTATGTGCTTATAAAATTCAAGTGCTTGATTCACCTAGCTATAATTATGCATGAAGTACCAATAGATAAGTCCTTGTAGCCACTGTGTACTCCTTATTGCCGCTTTACACTATACAAGGAACAACAATAAAAGAAAAAATGGTTTGGCTTACACCAAATTGTATTTTAGTCAACTTAGCTCAAAATGACTAGTGACCAAGAATTCAATGTTCTTATGGTGAAGAACAATCCTACTAATGATAAAACTTAAATTAATTTCCATTGAAATGACCTGGGAGTATTTCACTAGGAAACATGCATAACTTACATGCACTTATCTCTAGTATGTGGTGGATGATGTAGGGGACCATCCACCTTATTTGTGATTTAACTCAGTGATTAAGGTACTTTGATTCATAAAGTAACACCAATTCTCATTCAATAATATTTTTGTGCTTTATGTGCTTGTTATGCCAAATCTTTTGGTACACCTTTTTAATTTGTTGACTCCATATTACTTGGGCACACTTTTCATCTAAGCACTCCAAGTCTTAAAACCTTGTGCTTAAAGATTCTTGGTCATCTAAGTGACCAATCTATGAAATATGTAAGGATAGAACCATGATTTCTATGGGGAGAACTAATTTAGTGTCAAACTCTAGTTGGAATGGTGTAGCCTTATTTAGGAGCTTATATGTTATGTGGTATGACCATAGTACCACTAAAACATAATCATACCAATCCTAATGACTAACATCACATATCTTCATCAGGCACATTCTCAGGATCTTGTTGAATTTTTTAGTTTTGCCACTTGCCTATGGATGATACAAGGTGGTCTTGTGGTGTGGCACCATATATTCAATAAGAAGATGTACACCATCTCATTAATGAAATGAGTTCCCTTGTTTCTAGTTAGACTTAATGGGCACCCATATTAACTTATTATGTTTTCTCATATGAAGTGCATGGTTATCATGTTTGTGTAGTCTTTTTTTGGTGAGGCCTTGGCCCTTAGTGACATAGTGAGTGGCTACCAAAATATACCTTACACATGTGCATCAAACTACAAGAGTTATTGGTCCAATAAAATTAATATCTCATTTCTTGAATGGAATATGGGTAAGAATGGGTATGGGAGGAATCTTATACTAATGGTTAATATTCCCAATACACTGGCATATATCACATGCCTTGGTGTATTCCTTTGCATCTTAGAATAGGCCTAGACACCACAAGATTGACTGAAATATCCTACACATTATTACATTGTTAGTGCAATGGCATCTTGTGATACCCTCATATACTTATTGGAAGATGGAGTCATTTTCATGTTCTATAACACACTAATGTAGGACTTCATCTCTACTTAGTTTTCACATCTCTCCCTTAATGAGTTGGAAGGGGGTAGTGTGAATGAAAAGTTATTTCTTCTCCTTATTTGACATGGTCTAGGGTGCAAACTTGAACATTAGGAAAGTGGTAATATCCACCAAGTCTTTAGGGACATGTTAGACTTTATATAGTTACATATCTAATATTTCATCCTCAATTGACACCACTACATCACTAGAATTTATGTAGGATAAATTGTCTATCCCTAAGTTCTATTCTCTAAGTTTAATAATAATAGAGATCTAGAACTCCTAATATATAAATATCCATCTACATATGAACCCATGTAAAATAGGAATTTTCACAAGGTAATTGAGCACTTCATGATTAGTTAAAAAGATTAATGGGGTCATTAATAGATATTTCCTAAATTTTTATAAGGCGTAGACCATTGCTAACACCTCATGCTCAGTGGTGGTGTAATTCTATTCTATTTTCATCAATTTACTACTTGCAAAGGAGATGGGGTGGTACATATTTCCCTCACCTAATTAAACCAATATGGTGCCAATCATAGATCTTGGAACATCAACATGGATGTGGAAAGTAGTCATCCCATCTAGGAATTAAAAAATTGGTGCACTAGTCAATTTAAGCTTTAATGTTTCAAAATCCTCCTCTTATACCCAACCCTAATAAAATGGGCCATATTTTTAAAAGATATCCTCTAGAGGTGATACAATCTTCTCATATCTCTATATAAACTTGTTGTAGTAGTCATAATGTCCTAAAAGGCATGAACATAATTTTACATTGAAGGAGTCTAGAGCTGAATTATGATGGATATCTTCACAAGATCAAAAAACAAACCATCCTTGTATATTATGTGCTCGATAAATGTTATGAAATGGGTTGTGAAGATGTACTTATTTAGGTATAAACATATTTGTAGTTGTATGCACATCTCAAACATGAGGTGAAAATTGTCATAGTAGTCCTTTATAAGGCCATACATAATCTAGTCATCAAAAAAGACTTGAAGGAACTTATAAATGAAGTACTTGAAAGTAGTGATCACCACTATAAAGAATATGGATAGCACATTATTGAGTACAAATGACATCACATTATAAGAAAAATAACCCCATTTAGATGCAAAGGTTATCTTAGGCTTATCCTTCTCGATCTTCACCAAATGGTAGCCTAAGAAATAATTAGTGAAAGTATAGATTTCATAACCTATGATGCCATCTAAGACCTCATCAATGAATGGGGTTGAGAATGGGTTAGTGACATAGGTAGAATTTAAATGTTTGTAGTCAACATAAATATATGTGTCCATATTTATTGATGCTGATGACCATCAGACTCACCCATTCTGACTCTTGTATAGGGTAGATGATGTTGATAGCCAGCATTCCATCAATCTATATATTCACCTTGGCATGGAGATAGGGATTCATCCTATAAAGGAGCTTATCGATGGGCCTCATGCCATCTACAAGTTTTATTCTCATTTTGAAAATGGAAGGGTGGGTGCCCTTCATGCCCTAGTAGCTATGAAATAACAAGTCCTAAAATTCCTTTAGGAGGTCTATGATTTGTGTCATTTATGCCTTAAACCAGTAGGTGCCTATAGTGGAAATCTTTAACTCACCTTCTATGCTAATGTATATTTTTGTGGTCCTGAGTTGTGAACAATAGGGTTCATTCCTCACTTGATGAGGGTATTCAACTTTCCTTGTCCCCTTAGTTATTTCAATTTGAACATGCATTAGATCTTATTCATCTAGGGCACTATCATTCTTATGGTTCATGATTTTTTTTCTTCTTGTTAGAGCCCTTAAATTATGATCCTTCCAATTTTCATCCTCCTCCTCACTAGATTCATTTTTGAACACCTTTTCTTTAAATAACATCAAGATAACCAATCCTTTCTCCCTAAACATGTCTCTAAGGCACTCTTCTAGGATGGTAGTGTCCTCAAACACTACATTGTGAATGACTTGTAGTGGATTTAGTAGTTCTAATTTATATGAAGATAAGGATAAGGTTTATTCAAACCTCTCTTTGAGTACATCCCAATCTCCTATTTCTTAGCACATTTCATTTACAATGTACCATGCTTGTGCCCATGTTTTCAATGTCCTATAGAAGACATGCACCCACAAAGTTTTGAGCATGTTCGCACCATAGATAGTCTAGATTTATTCACACAAGTTCACATGCGTGATTGGGTTAAAATCACTTGAGTAAGTAGGTATGTCTAAGTCTTCATTACTCTTTCCAAACCTAGTGTATATCATTACCTTCACATCTTTCCATGTTGGCAATCTAAGCCTTTGCACTACCCACTAATGAGCAATAGTGCTCTTTAGGGTATGCACTAGTGTTCCCATTCTATCTATTTCCTTGGGAACACATGTTTAAATTCCATAAACATATTTATCTATAGCATGGCTCCCTCAATATTTTGGTATCACTATAAGATTCCCTTTACTTTGCTAAAATACCTGTTAGGTTGTGGAGCTAAAAGCTTCAACTATGCAGACATGGAGAGGTTGCTGAGTTCCAAAAGTATTAGCGTTGACAGTGTAATCGACATCGATCACATACAGTGTAGAATAACAACCAGCATCGATAGGGGGTCAGCCAATGTCAGTTAGATCTAGGTAGATAGGGACCGACATCGATCACTTGTGTGGTTCCAAAACTATTCATTGCATGAATAGTTAGTTCATTAAACAGAGTGTTTGCATGTAAAAGGCTATTTTTGGTCTTGAGTTGTGAGTCTAATTGTTGTAAATTAGAAGTCTAAGTTATTTCTTAAGTGTGGGATCTATTTATAGACCCATTGGCATGTATTGTAATTAAGGAAAGAAAAGGATTTCTTCCAGTTGTAGGATCTTGGTCAGCAGGTGTGCAAGGCCACGTTTGAAGATCTACATGTGTAAGTAAGGTCTATTGAGTTGCAAGTTTTTACAAGCTTATGGGAGATCTACTTGAAGAACTTTAGAGTACTTGTGTACTGGTAGGGTTATTACTAACTGGTTGGAGGTGAACACCAATTCTGTGTGTGAGTTGTGTGTTGGGACCATTTTTAGTAGGAGAGTGAACTCTTGATTGAGAATCACTGGGAGCCTTTGAGGTGTGGGAAGCCTCTAAGAAGTGGAAGAAGAAGTGGCATCTTCTTTATTGTATTTTATTTTTGGGTGAGTATTGAATACAAGATAGTGTATTATTTCTCATATTCTGTGCTATTTGTGAATTCTAGTTACTTATTACTTCTGGATAATTCTGCATGTTTAATTGCTTGTATTTGGTAATCATATTGTGCTCTTTTTGAGGAGAAAGATCCTAACAAGAGGGATTAGAACAGGTGTGTTGTTCCTGATTCCTTTGGCTAGACATTTTAAATTGAGTAAAGAATAGTGTCCTAATTCACATCTCCCACTTGGAGATAAACAACTGTAACTGTACCTGTACCTATACACCATCTAGTTTGTTCCCTTGGCTTTGTATTCCTCTTCAAGATCACTCTTGAAGACCAACCACCACAAATCCTATGGTGCACCTCCTGTCATCCAAATCACCTACCATATCTGCATCTACAAACCCATGTAGAAAATAACTTGACCCTGCATAGCATGTGCACTTGCTACTGGTCCCTCTAAGAATTCACTAAACTGCCCTCCAGTGCTTCTTTCCCAAATTGGTGCCAAACTTTCTGATAGCTCCCACTGCTTGGGAAATCTTAGGTCTAGTACATATGTACTCAACCTCATTATGTGAATCAAGACACTATCTATAAAACTGTCTAACATTGGCATGCTAACTGGTCTCACACAATCATCTTGAAACAAAGTCAACCTGTGACCTTCCATGTCTCTAGAACACACTCATGCCAAATAATCTTGCTGCTACCAAATTCCTCATGACATAATTATGAACTAGCTTTACCTTTAGTTCAGCAACTACCTGTATGTGTAACCCTGCAACAAGCACACAATACAGTAATAGGATAATGTAGCTAATATTATCCAACCTAGTAAAGAGAAACACAATGGTCAAACCTCCATTGTCCTGCAGCTTACACAATACCATATACCCTGGCCTTCTGTCTCATGTGTCCATTTCCACTTTTCTTTATCTTGAACAACCATTCATCTCTCAGTGCTTTCTTCCAGATGGCAACTCCACCCAGAAACTCCCATTTGGTTCTTCTCCAAGGAATCATATCCTTTATCCATGCCAAGCTCCCACTATTTCCTAGATCTACTTGCTCTGCTTTTTTAATAACTTCCTAGTTCTTGACCGTTAGTGAGCAACAAGTAGTGTAAAGAAGGGAAATGATGAATTTGAGGCTTACTTACCCTTTAAGTCCTCCATATGGGTGCTTGAGACTCCTTGACAGCTTGTTATCCACCCAAAATCTGTCTCAGTGACCGATGCCAGTCACATCTTAGTCTACACTTGACCGACATCGATTCCATGTGACTATCTCATCACTGACATTAGTTCCCCCTGACTGATGCCAGTGTTTATCTATCCCTGAGTCACTGACGTCAGTCTGTACATAGCTAACATTAGTCCTTGTCTGGATGTCGACGTTGGTTTTCTAACTGACATCGGTCTCTTTGTTTTACTTGTGAGAAATGACTTCTACCTGCAAGCTCCTTTTGGATCAAACCCTTGTCCAAATCAACCTTGCTCTGCTCAGAATTCTTCAGCCCCTTTGACTGATCTCTATCCATCATCTTCTCCTTGAAAACCAAGGCTTTCTTACTCTTGTCACGAACATCAGATTCTTGAAGAAATGTCACTTTCTTCTTTTGCATACAAAAATCTTGATCCATGCTTTTCAAATCTAAAAGCATACCCTTTGACTCAAGAACATGCATCTCCTTCTTATTCATGTGACCAAGCCTATTAAGCCACATCTTTGAATCTACAGCTGAAGTAGATAACCCAAAAAGAGAATCAGTAATACAAGTAGATAGATAAAGCGTACCTACTTTCTTACCTCTTGCTACAATAAGTGCACCCTTGGTAACCTTCCAAGAGTCCACTGTGAGAGTTACTGTGCAACCCTCATCCCCTAACTTTCCTACATAAATTAAATTCCTCTTCAAGCTGGGAACATGCATGACATCTCTCAACACCCATGTGTTGCCATTCTACATTTTTAGCTGCACTTTTCCTTTGCCAACAATTTTACAAGGCTCATCATCCCCTAAATAAACTATTCCAAAATCTCCATGGACAGTCACTAAAATATTCTTTATTAGGGGTTGCATGGAAAGATGCACCAAAATCTAAAACCCAAGATTCTATATTATTATGCAAAGAGAATATAAGAGCATCTTGTGAAATACCTGTAACTTTTGCTTCTTCTTTACCTTCATGCTGATTGTCCTCCTTAGGTTTTGACCAGCAATCTTTGCTTATGTGCCCTATCTTTCCACAATTCTAGCATTATGGATTCCTACCATTTTTTGATTTGGATCTACCTCTCACCTTTGACTTAGACCTTGATCTCCCTTTCTTGCTCTTCTCTTTTTGCCTTCCCCTGCTCTCAAAACTTAAAGCATTCCTTGATGTTTCCTCTGTGCTTTTCCTGCAAATTTCTTCATTCAAGATTACACTAACAACATCCTCTACTTTTAAAATATTTGAAGCAGATGCAATATTACTAACTTCCATTACCAAGCTATGCCAACTTTCAGGCAAAGAACATAATATTAAAAGAGCCTTAATTTCATCATCAAACACTATTTTGACTGAATTTAATTGATTTACAATTCCGTGGAAATCATTAAGATGATTAGATACATATCCACCTTCCCGCATTTGCAAATTAAATAACTACTTCATAAGATATACCTTATTTGAAGCTGAGGGTTTTTCATATAAATTTGCTAAAGTAGTCATCAACTCTACTGTTGTCTTTGCCTATGATAAATTAGATATCATAGTAGATGCCAGACTCAATCTTATAGATCCAAGAGCCTTTCTATCAAGAACTTCCCATTCTTCATCATCTATGTCTTTGGGATTCTTTAAAACCCTACCTAACAGTAAGTATAGATCTATGAAAGCAACTAAATGCAGAATTAAAATAGAAAGATAAGTAACTAGAATTAGAAAATAGCAAACAATAAACATTCCACACACTAAGCTATGAAGAATTATCCCTATTATATAGAATTAGGGATCATGAGCAATGCAATTACAACCAATAGATGCACCTCCTAATGAAGGGCTCTAAATAGTCTTACTAAAGATAGAGATGTAGACTTAAGACTAACACTTAATCCTACCATGCAAACATTCTATTCTATCCAAGGAAATAGCATTCTAGACGCATAGGTGACTGACATCGATCCCTACCTATCTACCTATGACTAACATCAGTTGATACATGACCAATGCTGGCATCTCTTAGTCAACTCCTGACTGATGTCGGTCGCTCATGATCAACGCTGGTGACTGTGTAACTCCTGCAACTTTCAAACTCACTCATTTGGTGAAGCGTTTAGCTCCACACCTCAACAATACCCTTTTCCCTACCTTTTTGGCATGGGGAACCCATTTGTTCTAAGTGTGATCAATTCTAATTAGTCCCATTTGGGATAGCCTTGGCTCAGTTTCCCACCCTAGGTGGTACCTTTGGCTAATAACTTCATAAGCCTCTTCGACCATTGATTGTAGACTACATTAGTTATATCAGACATTGATTATTTATCCTCCATTTGAGCACTCCTTGGTCACTTGGGTTAAGCTTCTTAGTGTCCCATACCATGATGTTATAAATGTGGTTGATATCATCTTTGAGATCAACAATTTCCACATATGAAGGCCCTTGTTCATTCAATAGGGGGATCATCATCCTCTCTTTGTCATTCTCTAAATTCATGAGTGCTTCTTAAAGTGCATGTCCACATTTTTAGCATAGCACCATGCCCTCCCTATGAGTACTAGATAGTTATTATGCTCTACTAAATCAATTACCTCAAATTCAGCTTGGAATTTAGCACCCATAATATCTACAATAGTGCCCTTTAGGATCCCAATAGGTTACACTTAGGTTTTGTTGGTTATAAACATCATATGAGGGGAGGGCTTTAAGGGAGGCCATCCCATATTCTTCAAAGCAATTTGGGTTAAACTGTTAACCTTAGTGCCCATGTCTATAAGGACATCACAAATAGACCATCCATATATGGTGTCATTTTTTAGTAGTTCTTTGTCATACTGTATGTTATAAGTATGCCCTACTTCACATGCCTGCTCCATATGTAGTGCATCAACTTCAATCATCTAAGGCATGACCTCCTCTTTTAGTCTCTTCCATACATGATCTAAAATCAAGTTTTTTAGCAAGGGAAGCATCCCTTTAATTTTTAGGAGGAACATGATCTAATTCAAATCTTATACTTCAACTCCCTAGTTGTCCTACTTCTTGCATGAGGCACTTGTTTGTGCTTCTAGATCCTTGGTTAGTTGAAGTTCTCCTTAAAAATTTTGTAATATGATCATGACTCATTGTAGGATATCCTTCTATCATGTAGGGTTAGGGTAGGGCACAAATTTTGGCTCAAGTTACATTATGTTGTTAGTGTAGATTGCCTCACCATATTACAAGTGCAACTCTTTTATTGGGGTAGTAGGTAGCTATGTGGTGAATCCAATTTGAGTTGTGGTTTGTACCTTAGGTGGCTATTTACAAATTTTCTATGGTTTGGGAGCTAATTTATCCTCCTTTTTCTCATGCCTAACCATTGTAGCACCCTTCTCTATACCAAGATGACTTTGAGTTAGCTTTTGGTACAAGTTTGGTCAATCCTCAACCACATGTGATTCATAAAAATACCCACATGTTGGGTACATAGGGTAATCATGCTAGTAATGCTTATTTGAACCAAAATTGTAACATAATAATGGTGGAAATTATCCTCCACAACATTCTATGCCTCACCCATGCATGCCTCACTAATTACCATAGCTAATATTTGGCTGGCTATAGCCTTCATTCTATTGGCCTTCCTACCCTCTAGTTGTGGTCATTACCTATCATACACTTCTCTCCATATTTTGGTGCATCTCATCAATGACACGATAATCTACTATTGAATAAGGATAGGCATCACACATATTAAATTAGATAGTAGTGTTTACTTGATTGGCATTCTTTAATAGGGGATAGTTCTGAGAGTCATGTGGCCCATGACAAACTTCATAACTGAGTAGTAATGTGCAGACATTTTTAAATGGGAAATCATTATTGTTATGCACCTCTATCTCATAGTTAATACACCATAGTCCATTGTGAACATCATGTACTAAATCAATAGTTAGTTTCTATAGCTGGGAGGCCATTGACACAATCTATGCCTCCATAAATGGGCTGATCCTAGTGTCAATGCTACCTACTACCTTAGCCCAGAACATGGATTCAATCACTTCATAGGGGTCTATGAAGGTCTTCATGGATAGTTCTCTCTTGAAAGGTACCATCAATCCCCCAACAAACCATTATGTATGTTAGGAGGGGTGGATATCATATGGAATATTAGAAAGGAGGGTATTAAACCACATGTCATATAAGCATACACTCTTAAATAGCCCTTAGCTAATTTATTTGACCACCATGATACTTTATTACTCAAACTTAGGAATATCAAATTCCTTCAAAAAAGCCTCCTTTAGTATATCATAATCAACCATGGACTAGTTTGGATCAAAATTTTGATACTAGGTATGGGTGAAATCTAGTAAGATGGTTTCAAATTGAGTCTCCTTGCACTCTAACTATGTGATACCATGAGCATGCCATTAAAGTTCACACTTGATCACATGCTCTATGACATTCTCTACATTTTGATACTCGATCAAGTGCATCACCATTTCATAATAAATCTACTTAGGGGGTGGTACTAGAGTTTAAAGTGCTTGCCCCCTAGCATCTATGTTAGAGGTAGTTCTATAATGCCTCCAACTAAAGGGTTGAGCACTAATCCTATTGGTGTAGGTTACACAGTCAAGTTTGACAACATGGTATTGCTCACTTGTGGCATTTAGCTACTTCTTATAGGATATCACCTAGTCAACATAGCTAACATCCTTTGAATGGGAATGTTTTAACTTCTATTTTGTATTCCTAGGTTGGTACTCACTGGTTTTGTTGTATTCTTGTTCAATCTTTCATAAACAATCACTTATTTGATCATAAAGTCTTGGTTTAAAGTCTATCAAAGTCAATGTTGATAACAAGGTCATTTTTCATTCTTTTATCTTATAGTGGAGAATGTAGTGCACATGCTTGCACTTCAAGTTCAAATGGGGTAGGTACTTATGACACATCCTCATTCACCACATCTTATAAGAACCCAAGGCATTCTACACCCAACTGCTGAGCTTAGCCTCTTACTTTCTCCTCTCTTTCATTGTGTTGTTATGGTTTAAGGGATCTTTCCCCATGCCTTTTTCCACTCGCTATGGATCCTCTTGGCACTTCCAAGTTATAGATACTCTATCATCCTATGCCTTTAATTGCTAGAGATATACCTTCATATCTAATAGGTGTTAGGTTACTCATCCCTTTCTATCGTACCTCACCTACACTTCCCCTTCTCACCTTCTATGCTTGCTCATATGCACAAGGATTTTATCCCTCCATTCTTATAGTTTAAATATTATAATCCACCAATAATTTCTTTGTTTTGGTGCTGAGACCTATTATAAATTCACCCTTTGGTTCACTAAAGAACTCATACTCTACTTCTTTAGGGTGAGAGAAGGTTGATAATATGAAGTCCAACATCTATCTATTTAGTGCACTACTCCACCACTTATCTGTAACATGCATCCAAAAACCATATAGGCTTTTAAACCTCTCTAGGTGCTCATTTGTCCACTAAAAGTGTTGGTTTTAGCTTTGTATTATAAAGGAGGTATAGGTGACCAATCATCGATACCCATGTTCTGGTAGTTTACAAAACAAAACCTCATATATAGCATCATATAGGGTTTTTTTTTCACCCATTCTCTTGGATTTTATCCTTGTCATGTTAGATGTTTCTATGTGAAACTATATTTTAATTTATGTAGCTAGTTCTCGATGTTATTGAATGACAATTAGAGCATCATTCTATTTTATCATTACAATAATAAAATTCAATAAGGGTCACAAAAATGGAACCAAAATATTGTAAAAACATTTCTTTGTTTAGTTTATATGCTTAGTCATGTGCTCATAAATCAATCCAAGTTATTTATGCACTTGATATAACTAGGTGTAAGCATAGTAAAAAATTTTGGTACACAACACTTTAATGCACTACTATGCTAGCATCAATTTCACATAATGCACAAGATTTGTGTACTCACTTAAATCATATAAATGAAGGGACCAGGGCCTATGTTGCACTGGTTAAAACATGGCATAATGTTAGTCTCAATGGGACTTATTAATTGGTGAAATAGGCTTAGGTGGTCTATCAACACATGCCATTCTAGATAAGATTAGGAGGTGTAAGCCTATTTCAAGGCACAAGTCTTTTGGCACAAGTTCATGTATGAATAGTTTAGATAATAATGGCACAAGCCATATGGATAGTGAGTTATGATTCATTTAGGCACTTAGTTGAATAAAGGGAATGGCTTATGCTCAGGTGCTCATTCTTCAAGTTAGCCCTCTAGACACAGTTACGAGGGTTTTGGTACATGCTAGATTCAACACTTAGTTGATTTTAAAAATATGCTAAAGTCATTATATAGCATAATGATGCTATTAGTGACCTGGAGTATACCTTTACATTACATTACATTCAATAATGAAAATTATATCATTATTCATATAGAAATCAAGTCACAACCATACAATAGAGATAAACTATATTAAATGGATCAATCAACTAAGTAAATATGCGATGCCATTTCTATTAAGTCATAGTTTATCAATAGAGTATAATTTTTATAAAAATAGAGTATAATATCATTCCTACACTACTACATGCCTAGTTGCTCACAGGTGAGCTTAGGCATTACAATGCATGATCATCTCAGTATCCATGTTAAATCAATCTATATTAATGGAATTCTCAATTTTTGTAGATCTTCATTGCATTAATATCCCATCCTCTTCTTTAGGTTCATGCTTGTTTTTATATTCAAGGGAGAATCTTTTTTCTAGGTCAAAGGGGCACACATTAGGTGTTGAGCTATATTAGGGGTCATTATGCCACTAGCTCCACTACTCTAACACCCATGCTCTCCAACTGCCATATGTAAGCACTCAAAGAGATTTTCCTTCAAACCCAATCCCTAAGCAACTACTTTCCAGCTAGCATAGGATCTATGGGGATCCTCATAATTAGTTCCAAAAGTATAAATATAAAAACCATCACCAATGATTGCCTCATGTCAAGATCTACTGAATTGGTGTATTTTACTTGGTACACAAAAAGGGGCCCAAAAAAACTCTATGAATTCATGGTTTAAGTGCACAATTTCATGATTCTTAGAAAATATACAAGAAAGCACAAACATAAATCAATGATTTAACAAATTTATGTCAATTTTGTTGTTAATTAACAAATGTGTCATTCAAGAGAGTGAATTCATAGCTAGGTGATATGAATTCACAAATCCAAAATGCAATATCACTACCTAAAAATGTGATTTTGATGATATGAAGGATGATTTCACTACTCAAACAAACAAATTCACAAATGAAAGACAATTTCATAGTTATCTAAAAAAAGCAAAGAAAAAGACATGTTTTCTAGTTAGAGTGAATTCACTATTTGTTTGATGATTTTGCCATTTCTAGGCCCAATTTCATAATTTCATAGAGCTAAGACTAAACTAGAGAGATTTTATAGTTTTTATCATGAATTCTCATATTGGGTTGATGATTTCATGGTCTAATATGCCAAATTCACCATTGCATAATCACAAATTCATAAATCTATAGTCTAAGTAAAACATGGAAAAGTTAGAAATAAAATAAAAAAATAAGCTCTAAAATGAAATATTCTTGGCTCTAAAAGCTCTCAAAAGACTCCATTCATAATTTTGGGGTACGTGTTCCCACCAAGAATGCCATTAATGTGAACTAGGAATCCAAAAGGGAAGATTAGTATAGTATTAGTTAAGAAACATCGAATCAAAATAAACACACTAAAAACTAACACATATATCTTAAACACTAGGGAGAACATATGTAATAATTAAACAATGAAATAACAACTAGAAAAAAAAAATCTTCCTTTTACCTTCTTTTTATTTCTAAAACTGCTTGTTGAGTTGGCTTGCTTAGCTATGTGCTCAAGAAATCTTTGTCAATAAAGCTCCATTATTCCACCTCTCCTTAGCACCTTAGCTTGGAATATTAAATTGGCATGGACAATAATATAAAACTTATTGCATCTATTTAACCATAATAAATTTACACCAAAAGAGCTTATGGATCAATGGGTGAGGCTTTCTATTTATAGCCTCCAAAGTTAACTCTTACCTAAGTTGAGTTAGGTTAGGATTTAAGCATGGAATGAGTTCAAAATAACCGTAGGTGAGTTAAAGTTAACTATATTTGAGTTAAATGGGTGGCATGTAATTATTATTTTCAATTAATAGGCATGGCTCATAAATTAGATATTTTGAGGGAGATTGACAACTCACAAAATAAATGATGAAGAAGCTTGGTATTTTGAATTTCCATTTTTAGATATTAATTAATTTTAAATTTATTAATTATCTAAGAATTTAATATGGATTAATTATTTGATTCATTTCAATTAACATTTTATCTTTTTTAGGAATTGTTCAAGTGACTTGCTTAATGGGTCCATAGGCTAAACTGCTAGTTGTTAGGTTACAAGGTGACTAGGGATGAATCTATGAGAGGTTATTATTGTGTATGAGATAATACACTAAATAGGGATGCCTTAACATGATTTTTAGCACTAATGAATGATGTGTGGATGAAATTAGGATGTTCAGTGATTCTTAGGCTTAATTTACAATGTTTGGTAGAAATCAGTCTAAAGTCCAGTTGGAAGCTAGTTATGGCCATAATGCGGTGTCTATAAAAATAGATTGTTTATTGATCTAAAACACCAATACATTTGGAGGAATACTCTCATACATTATTCTAATACAAAATTGCTCAACCTTGATATAAACCTTCCTTTCTAACTTATAACTTCTCATCTAAATCTCGTCATCACCTTTCTATTATGTATGTAGAATGATTTATTAATCCTCTCCTTAATAGGATTGAATCCTATTATTTATTAACATATATTAAAAATATTTTTTTGGGTTTTGATAATACCAAGTTTTTCTAAACCACATGTCTTAACATGGAATATGCCAATCTTGCCTTATTCAACATGGCATCTCTCCCTTATAGATGGTTATAAGGTGGTATTCCATATTTGCATAGGAGTAAAAGACTTGTATATCATGATATTTACCTCTAAGGTTTATTATAAAAGGGTACATACCCTTTAGGACTATTCATAAGGCTTTTAGGCCTTCTTTTACAATTTAAATATTAAATATAAGGTTTTGGAGGGAAAACCTCTACAATTAGCTATAAGTGTCCATATGATATTCTGATGACTTGGAAACTATTACATGGTTACATGAAGTCTTATTATGTTATTTAATACCTATAAATACCTCTTATAACATTAAAAAATGTACGAAATGATTATAAACCTACTTAGCTTAATTAATTGACTCACATTGACCATTATGTACAAAATTTACAAATGCTAAATGATTCTCCTCCATCAGACTCCTGGGCTTAAAAATTTTCATGAGATCCTACTTATGATCTTATTAATGTTTCCATTTATTAATGAAATTACTCTTTTCTTAGTCTTCTCTAATTATCCTCTCATATGTATAGACATGTTCCTTAGCTCCACATTTGTACCTTGTCTTCTTAGCTATCTTCTCCATCCATATGAATACATTATTATTATTTTATACTATCTTTACATATTTACCCTAATTAATGAGGATATTATATTTCACATTCTTGAATTAAACTCTTAATAGAGCTCTCTTTCTATACACTTCACCTCCTTACCTATTATACCTACACATTCATAATCCAGTGAAACATGAGATATAAAATTTTGAGACCTTGAAGTCTTTTTCCATTACCCTTTCATCCAAACTTGCTTCTCAAGTATGTATTATGTTTTTTTCAATCATAATTCCTCTCCCTCAAGACTCTATTTTATCATACCACATATCTATCTTCCTATCTCTTATTTAAGGAAAAAGTTTGTCCTCTTCTTCATTATTTATGGCATGTTCATGTTAAAAATTAGTCCTAACATGGGTGGTTTAGTGTGATTAGGTTAATAATCTACATAATTAATGATTAATTAGTGCAGAGGTTAATTTAATAATATGTAAGTGATTTTTAAAAATAAATCATGTAGTGATATTGTGAGGAGATATTATAAGATTGTGTTATTTATTATTTTTTAGAACAACTAACTATTGTTAGGGGATATTATTATATGTATAATGTTGTGATTAATAAAATTTTGAATTTTATTGATTGGAATTGAATTATGTGCTATGCACATTTGATCCTTCAAATCTTTACCACAAAATGGGGTGAAACCCATTAGTGGTATTAGATCAGATTTTGTATGACCTCTATAAGAATTATTTTTAACTCATTCATTATTTTTTTGTCAAAACAACACTATGACTATTATTCATAGACCTTGAACAAATGGCATCATTATGTTTGTCCACATTTCTTGAATATTGATAATGGTATAAAAGTGTAGACCATGTGTGAACCCATTGGTTTCACCATTCACCTTCATTCTTTTCCCTATCCACCCTGACATTCTATTATCACTCAATCTTGCTCCTTAAAGAGGCTATTCAAGCCTACTCCAGATTGAGTGAAACATTGGATTACATCTAAACCTCTGGTTTTCCTATAATAGAGGTAAATCTTTAGATTAAAGATATAGCTCCATTGATTTGTCTCTTAATCTCACACACTACACTATACTAGTCACATGGGGGTGAAAAGGGAATAATTAAATAGAATTTAAAATATACTAATAGAGGTGATACACCAAAGATTATCCCATAAACATACTTAAATATACACTAAGAGAAAAGAATACCAAATTTGACCCTAATTCATTATTCTTCTGGCATACGTATTTCTCATAGAGGTAGATTGCTATCCACATCTATAGGTGGGTGGGTTTGATACTATAAACTAATAGTCCATCTCACACTTCAAGACACACTTATCAAACACATACACTTTATGAGACCTATTAGAAGATATATCACCTATAAAAAACATGCAAGAGTAGAATGGAAGCAAGGAGAACATATTCATCACTTAATGTCTAAGTACACTATTTTTCACACTTAAGCATGATATATAAGAGATAAAACCAAATTATTATTCTTTTTCAAAGAAAGAACAAGATACCAAAATATTAGGGCTTCACCATACTAGGTGTGTACTAGATACAATTGCCAAAATGGTTTACATAAATAGAGCATAAGAGAAGAGAGAAAAAAAAAGAAGTGGAAGGGTCACAATTCCATGTGTCAAGATGTGGAAACTAATTAAAATGTGAGATAATTAGGTGTAAAATAATTCAAGGAGTGGTCTTGGATAAGTGTCCATCTAAAATGCTTCATTCTCCCTTAAGGTGACATATAACTCTTCACTATCCTTCTTTGAAATTGCCCTTTAGTGATGATTTCATTTGATGATATAAAAATTCCATAGGTATCTTTGACACACTTTCAATATCATTAAGAGGTGGAAAAAATATTGTAACATCCCTCATATTCTCTTCAACTAATAGTCTCTCTTGCACCACTTATCATTCACTATCTAGTAATTACTCACTAACCTTATAGGTATATCTTCACACTTGTCACCTAAGTGACTTGCAGTTGCTCAAGGAAATCCATGGAATAGGTGTTAGGAAACTAAAAAATATCTCCTTTATCCTCTTTTATATCAAATATACCTTGATGAAACTCATATAACACTTCTCACTTCTAATCTTTGATAGTCATTTTGCCTTCTCACTGTCTATGTAGACTACCTATGATAAATGAGCTAACAAAGATATTTTCATGATAAAACAAGGTGATAATAAAGTATGAGAGGTTGTAAAAAATCTCTATATACATCTTTCAATGATTTCCATTTAACAATTCTCCTTTGTACCTATAAAAACATCAAAACTTATAGAAAATCCCATATTATCTTTGTCCATACATAATATATCACAGATCAATTGAGTGTCTAGGAGCTTGGGGGAGTGATATACATGTTCCAAACACTTTCAAGGAAAACTTATCCCTTTTGGATTCATATTTATTATCTATTAGGTCTTGTAGACACTATAATTATGTCACACACTTATATGACTCCTTATGTCAAAATCACCCTTGATCCCCTCTTAATAATTAACCTTCCTAACCCATGTTTTCACCTTAAAATATTTAATTAAGTTAATTAAAACCCACTTATGCCACCTCACCTAGCCACCTCATCCTAAGACTAATTCTTATCCTCTGAGTCACTTTAAGAATTAGTCTCCTAATCGTAACTACCTGTGACTTTTTCTCACCGATAACATAAATTCTTAACTAACTATGTTCTTCATAACCTAGCATTTTTACCATTTTATAATAGACATCACACTTGGGAAGAGAAGGAATATAAAATGGGCTAAAAATAACCCTTTTACCTATTTTCATGCCACCAATTTCAATCAACCCTTAGTCGATGTCAATGAGATTGCTGATGTCAGTTACTTAAGAAAAATTCCAAGTTGATATTTAGGTCAAAAAATTAATTATTCATGCATATGATTTTGGCAATCAGATCATCTTACATCACTTTCAACTTCAAAGCTTACTGTTACTCTACACAAATTGATCTAGATCAAGAATTGATACATTGCACATAGCTAAAACTCTTGAGGACCAATATCAAATGCTTGTTTTGTCTTTTCATGCATTAATTCACTAAGCCTCATCATAGTCATCTATTCATCAATCATAGTTCACCCATTTCACTAGCTAAGTATATCTCAATGTTTTATAAGTCTTTAAATAGTAATTTTATAATTGATTTACATTATATTGTTTATTGTTTCATGAACCCTAACTCCTTCTATGGAGGATTTATAAATCTTCCCGCCCATTTTTGTCTACCCTAGGATACCAACCCTATGTCTAGAATCACTTGAGTCTTAACCACCCCCTTACGACTCTTCCCAACCTCACAACTGACCATACTCCCATTTTTCCTCTTGGAAAATCCTTTTCTAACTCATTTTAATACTAATACCCTAACTAACATCAGTGACCAAATTGACATTAGTGACCCCAACTAACATTGATCCTTCAACTGACATCAGTTACTATGTTTCTAAACTAGTAATCTCAAAATCACCTAACAACCTTCACAAAACATAGACTTGACTTATCAGCTTGTATTATATTATCTTCTACTACACTCAGAACTATAACATGGTAAATAGAACTCTAAATATCTCTCTCCCCCTCTCTATCTTTACTTGCATTTATTTTAAATTTTATTTTAAAATAGCATACTATCATCCCAAGGAAGTTTCATGATATTTAGAACAAGTGTGTAGCTTGGTAGTCCACACATATCTCCACTAAAAATTATTTTGTGTAGTTTTTTCTTATTTATAGGTGTCTTAATCTATAGACAAAGAGGGGAATCTATAAATTATAGAATGGTATGCACTTATCCAATTTTTAATCACTTATCCATTAATCTCTCTCTTTTCTATTTCTCTCTCTTTAAATGTAAAATAAGCTCAAAATGTAGTGAAATATTTTGGCATGCTCAGTGGGACCCTAGAGTTTTCCTGGGTTCATTACTTGTCTATCTATTCATATAGGTACACCATAGTGAAATTTTCATTCCTTGCACTTTCTCTCTTTGTATTTCTCAAAAACAAAATTTTGAACTTTTTATTTTCTATTTAAGGAAATAACTAAAATTTTCCTTCCCTATCATTCTCCTCTTCTTTTGCCTCTAAAATAAATTCATTATGTTCTTGTAAGCTAAAAAGAATACCTTATTTTTTTTCTCTTGCATAAATATTAGGGTAGTGAAATTCATCCTCTTCTTTTATTCACCATTTTTTTCATCTAAATTTAAACATTTTTATTTGGATTTAAATATCACTGCATGTCATTATTTTGCTTGTTATATTTAGTTCACCTAGTTAAATAATGCATCATGAATAAATCATAGAATGCAAATGTTACACAACCAGATCACTCTCATAAAATTAAACATCTAAACTCACTTGAGACAAAGCCCATTGGGATTTCATCACCTAGTGGATCACCTTACCCTATTTGGTGATGCCACTTGGATTTCACCACCAAGAGGAGGACCCACTCCATTCTCTGATGGAGTATAAACTCTAGACAAGTGGTATATTCTGGCTAAACATCCTAGCTAGGATTTGGGACTATGAAGTATGGGGAGCAATCCCTTATAACAAGCTAAATACCTAGTCTAATACAAATCTTCCATTGAGTACAGAAACAAACCTAGAACCATCCTTAGACTGATAATCTAGTACTTATTTCACAAACCAATTTAATCTCACACTTTCTAAGGCATAAGCCATCAAGAGTCTAAAATTAATTACTAGGAATTAATGTTTAGTGGTTGCATGTTCCTTTTCTACTTCCTTTTGTCTTCTACATTTTTGAATTAGTGAGGATGTTTCTTTTATCAATTTATAGAATCTAGGCATTTCTACCTCTTAGATTCTATTAACTTTTGGTTTTAGGTTTTCTATGTGTCCTTTATCCTTACATAGACTTGTATGCTTTGTTTTACCTAGATTTCACCTTTGGGTTTCCAAAACCTTAGATTTTTTACCTTTCTAGATTCTATAGTAACTGAGATTGGTAAATCCACTAACATTAATGGCTTTATTACCTACCAGCATCAATTAGATAACCGATATCAGTGACTGTGTGTTTTTATAATTTTTAGCCTACTTAAAATAGTAAGCTAAAATTACCTACCTACCTATACTCAAACCTATTTTTATGATACTCTATCACTAATACAAATTTTGAGGCCTACCTTTATCCTTTTTACATGGTCTTGATGCATAGCCAATCCAAAATTCTTGCTGATTATAAAAGCTGACAACCATTCCCACCTTTCCCTCTTCTTTCTGATTCTACCATGGAGCATACTTTGATTATAGAGAATACCCCTATGCCTACCAATCCTAACTAGACCCCCTTTATACCTGAAGGATATCCTAACTTCATGATATTTCTTGATTATAACATTGTAGCCCTTTAGCATTATCTAACCACAAGTCAAACCCATAATACTATGAGAGATCCCCTTTATGGCATGCCAACTTCTTTGATGGATATAATTGTAGTCTTGATGGTTTCCACTATTCCATCTATGGTCACCCAAACCACTACTTCAAAAAGTGACCTAACCATCCATAAACCTCAAAATTCAACCACACCAACCACTCAGTCTCTTCTTCTTAACCCAACTTTTATAGCAGCTCCCTTGGCCTCGTAGCTACTATTGGCCCAACTAAGTCAAAAACCATGTCAAAACTTGGTAGAGCCCATCCCATCAACTCTTACACCCATAATTACAAGATTTGTAACTCACCCTTCAACCCATGTAACCATGCTATAAACCTAACCTTCGATGATGGAACCTAGCCAATGTATTATCTCTAACCCCATAAGACAAGCCTCTTTCATTTCTACCCCTCAACCCATGACTCATTACTAGTATGTTGGGTCTACACTACCATAAAAAGGTGTGTCATATCCTACTTCTAGATCCCTTTAAGCACCCTATGCTGATGGACAAGATGTCTAACCTAAAAACATTTGTGTTGGGTTCAAAAAATGTTTTATCTTATGATCAAATATGTAATGAACCCATCCATCCTTTTGAACCTATTCATCCCTACACAAGTCAGTGGGAGCTCCCTAAATTTACTCATTTCTAGAATAAGGACCCATAATAGCACTTATGAGCATTTTGACATGTTTATTACCTAATAGGGAATGATGATGCATTATCTCTTCACACTTTCCCTGTGTCTCTTTTGGGTGCTACCCTAGATTGGTATAATTCTATAACCCAACACTCCATTTTATCATTTACCCAACTTTCTCAACTATTCTTAGACCACTTCTCTATCAATATTTCTAAAAAGGTATCTATTACGGACCTTTATTCCATTAAACAGTTTGACGACGAGTCTATTGCTAACTTTGTCACTCATTGGAGAGGTTTAATCAACCATATCTCCTTTTATTTACCTCAACCTGAGCTTATTGAGATTTTCTCAAGAGCATGTGCCAAACACATCTCTTCTACCCTCTGCATCCAAACTTTTCACACATTTGATGAATCTTTTACAATGACATGAAAGTTAGAGATTTAAGCTATATATGAAGATAGGGTTAAGTTGCATAATAAAAATACCAACTCTATACCTAATGACTCTTCCTCTAAACCCTCTTCTTCCAATTAAAATTCAAAAGGCTTCACCAATGTTGTGGTGGTTGAATCAGCTTCTTCTACAATAGTCAACCAGTCTAGGCCATCCACCTCACAAAATTTGACTAAAAAATTATAATAATGGTATGAAAATAGATAATTCACTCCTATTAGAGAGTCATACACTTATATTTTAGATAAACTATTGTATAAAGGAGCTCTTCTTGTTCCTATTTTGCATATTCTCCTACATTTGGAAGAACATGCCATGCCCACTCCCCATTTGCATGTTGAGGGGAGCATCCTTCTTATGATCTAGCCTCTTGAATAGCCTTATTTACCTACTTCTCTACCAATGGAGGACAATACCCTATCCAATTCTCTTTCACATATAGAGGAGTTTTCATTATCTATCCTTGCACTAATCAAGGGACCTATTGTGCCTACACCATTGAATAAATTTTAATCCTTCTCTTGCCAATAGAAGAGCATACCTTGCTTGATACTCATCCACATATTAGGGAAGTAATCATACCCATGATTTATCCACTAGAAGAACCAACACCACCAGTTCTTCCTCCACATAAAGAAGAACATGCCTCTTCTCCTACCTTGGTTGAAGAAGACCCACTTTTGGTTCTTATTTGTATTTGGCCTAAAATAGTAGAAGCTAACACCTTCCCTCTTTCCCAATAACTTAAGTCTTTTACATAAGTAACTGTAAGCCTAGAAACCTTCATCTAAACCTTCTCATGGTTGGTAGGAAATTTAGACTTTCTTAACTCTAAGAAGCTAGACCACTCAGCATTTTGGGACCAACTTAAAGCTCCATATCCTATGCAATAAATGTCATCCTCTACCACCAATCCTTTTGCTAACATTTACCCTAAGGTTTTTGACAAAGGTATAACTTCTTTGCCTGGATCATTAGAAGCTCAACTCTTTATGTCATAAACATCACCATCATGGGCATCTTCTATACTAAAGCAAATCAAATCTTTAGGTGTTTTTCTAGTGTCTAATCTAATTCATCCATAGGTAAAGTTAGATTTGAATCCTCAACCACAAGTTGGAGCTCTGTAGCCTAAACCAAGGAAGAATGTTAAGCTTCCTAGGCCTCAACATTCCACTCCTCCTCTATCCTCAAATTTGCCTTCGATCTTGGGACCTCATCCTTCCACTTTAGTTGGACTACTCTCTTTCTAAGAAAGACAAAAGGCAAAGATACCTCCTATTTTGCCTCTACCACTTAGTATCCCTTACACATATAACACCTTGACACCTATGACTAAAAAGGTGTCAACAAAACTAGTCTCTATGCCTTCACCCAAAAAGGTGCCACACAAAAGCATATCCATGCCTCCTAAATCAAAGAAGGTGTCCAACCCTATTTAAACAAGAAGTGCTAGCCCATTGGTAGGCTCTCAAGACTCTCTCCTAAACCAATTATTTTAATCTTCCACCATAACCCTTCCTCTGATCAAGCCTTATCATCCTCTTAGACCAAAATCATCTTGGTTTGATGACACACAAGTTATTTATATCATCACTCACCTAGACATGATACAAAAAGCTATAAAGATCTCACAACTATTCTCCAAAAACACTTTGATATGAACAAAATTTTCATTAAGGATCCTCTTTCTAACCTCATATTTATTATGCTAGTTACATCCTAAACTCTACCTACTACCTCACCTAATTCCAAGACCAATGACAAGGTTGTGTCTCCACCACCTTATCCACCTGTGCTCTAGATTAATATAGTTAATATGGCCACATGGTCTAAAAATAAGAAGGATAAAGTTAAGGAAAAGGCTACCACCCCTTAGGCTCACCTATTCTCAAAAGTTTCTCTTCCACCAAATCCCAAGATCTCTATTCTTGGTTCCCCCCAACCGACATCTTCACAAGTCATTCAAGACTCAATGGTGAAATAACTACACCAAACCCCTATAAAGATGTCTTTATATGAGTTAATCCAAAACACATCCTAGCACCATCAAGCCTTGATCAAGGCTTTACAATCCATTGAGGTATAACCCGATGATCCTCAACCTCTTACAAATTTGGTATATTATCTTAATACTATTACCCTAGTTTCCTTTAATGATTCAAAAAAATTAGCTCTTCACCATGGAGATTAGGACCCTACACTTTTTATCACAACATATATAGTTTAAACTCTTATTAAGAAAGTCATGATCAATGGAGGTACTAGTATTAATATTATCTCCACTAATGCCTAGAGACAACTATCAATTCTTGATAATTAAGTGTCATAGTTTGATGTGATACTTCATTCCTTTAATGATACTATAATGACTATTATAGGTACTATAGTCTTACATATCTATGTAGGTCCTCGCACACTCGCCAAACTCTTCTATGTTATCGAAGGAGATTTCTAATACAACATATTACTTAGATGGCCTTAGATATGTGCCATGGCATGTGTATCCTTGACTTTACACCATTGTGTCAAATTCAAGCATGGTGGGCAAGTGCATGTTATTCCTAGTAACCCACCTCCTTTAAAAACATGAAAAATGACTATTCATCCCAATTATGTCATCATTCCATTGAAAACATATTCCTCTTTGCATTCTACCATTGAATCCTCAAAAATCTTGACTATCCTGATTATTTAAACTGGCAACACAAATTCCTGATAAGGACCCCATGAAAGACACTTTCAAATGCCTTGCACTCAAAGAATATCACTTGTTGACAATTGACATGTTTTATACTCCACAAGAGTATGGAAAACATCACATCCACCCCAATTATGATCTCGATATTAGGATGGTCATCATGTATGGTCCCCCTAACCTTTAAACTAATATCATATATGGGGGAATCAATTAGGCTCCTACTATCAAAAATCCCTTGTCTTCAACACAACCTTTTACCTGTGACTTCTCTTTTCTAGGTAAACCTAGTTTTACACACACCTATCTTTATAGGTGTGCCTAGAAAGGATTTGGGTTGGGTCATTACGAGCAGGGTACTCATACACCTATTGAATACCCCACCAACAAGACCATCAAATATGATAAAAAGTGATATGGAGTGGGTTTCGATGAACCAACGAAACCCACTAATGTATCTCATATCAAGGAGCCACTCTTTCCTTCTCCATCCTCTCCTCTTCCCCCATCGTCACCTATAAAATTAGAGGTATCCATACCTCCTAATTTTTTTTTCATGGGACCCCTAACCTATCATCTAGGTGAGGAAATAAGGTCCCTTCCTCTCTTTCATCCTAAAATTATTGATGAAGACTCTCCCACTATTAACACTATCCAATGTTAGGATGATGATGCTATTCTCACCTACATGGGTGCAGATGATTCCTATCTGATGATCATTCCCTTATAAAATAAAAACTATGTTAAATGAATTATCCATTTAAATTAATTTACCCTCTCAAGATAACCCCTAAATCCTCAATATTGGCCAATCTTTAGATTTCTTTGAACAAACCAATTATGCCACTTTCCTCTCTGATCATAGTAAAGCATTTGCTTGGTCTTATCATGACATGCCTAGTATTGACCCCTCTATCATCACCCATAACATTTTAACTAACTATGATGCTAAGCTTATTAAGTAGAAGCTTCAGAATATGAACCCTTGTAATGCTCTCCTTGTTAAAGAAGAGCTCCTACGCCTCCCCTTTGTTAACTTTATTTAACCCATTGACTATCTACAATGTGTTTCTAATATCATCCTTATCAAAAAATTGATACAGATAATCTACATCTACACTAACTACCATGATCTAAACCTCACTTGTCTAAAGGATGACTTCCCTTTGTCAAGCATGAACCAACTTATTAACCTGATGGCTGGCCATGAGATACTATCTCTTATGGATAGGTTCTCAAGCTATAATCAAATCCTGATTACTCCTAAACATCAACACAAGACCACCTTCATCACTCCATGGGGGATTTTATATTACTATGGCATGCCTTTTAGCCTTAATAATGCGGGTGATACCTACTAATGCACCATGACTTACATTTTTCATGACTTCTTACATAAAATTATGGAATATTATGTGGACACCTTATTTAGAATGTCTAAACATCACCAAGATCTCTTGGCAATTCTCAAAATCATATTCACTCATCTCCTCCAATATAACATTCAATTAAACCCAAATAAATACGTCTTTGGGGTCCTCTCAGGTAAGCTTCTAGGCTTCATTCTCCCTTCATGGTATCAAAGTTGACTCTACTAAGGTTTGATAAATACTAGAAATGCCTTCCACCCATTAATCTCAAGTAGCTCCATAGCTTACAAGGCAAACTTTAGTTAATCTACCATTTCATCTCTCAGTTGTCAAATTAATGTCAACCTTTTCATCATCTAATTAAAAAGGATGTCTCCTTCCATTAGAACATGGATTATCAGAAATACTTTGATGCACTTAAAGGGTATCTCCTTTCCCCATCAATTCTTATTCCCCTTAAAAGAGGGCCAACCTTTCTACGTCTACATTTCTATAATAGACCATTCTTTGGGTGCTATGATTACACATCAGGATGATCAACATAGAGAGAAATCTATTTAATACATAATATGAATGCTTATTGATTATAAAACTCAATATACTCATATCAAAAAGCTTTGCCTTGCATTGGTCTTTGTAGCTTCCAAATTATGTCACTACCTTTTAAATCACAAAACCTATGTTGTCACCCACATTGACTCCCTCACATACATGCATTACAATTTATACCAAAACTATCATATGGCTTGTTGGCTCATGCTCCTTGCTAATTTTGACTTGGAATTAACCCAAAAAAAGTCTATCAAGGGGCAAACAATTACTAACTAGTTAGTTGATGCCCCTTTACTTAACAACTAACCTTCTAACCTTGAATTCTTGAATGAGTCTATCACAATGATATCCATCGATGAAATCTCCTATCAAACGATGATGTTCTTTGATGGGTCTAAATGTCAACTTAGTATGGGTGTGGGGGTCATCCTCATCACTATTAATGGTAAGCCTATGCCTCTATCATTTAAACTAGATTTTGAATGTACTAAAAATATAGCTGAATATGAAGCTTTGGTTTTAGGGTTTCAAATGGTCATTTTCTTAGGTGTCAAATCAATAAACATCATTGGTGATTTTTATCTAGTGATTAATCAGGTTAATGGTTCCTAACTCTATAAAAATGAAATTTTCTAATGATATAAATATCATGTACATGTGTTATTAGAATCATTCGACTACTACCTCTTGTAGATTATTCCTCAATCTACAAACAAGTTTAAAAACATAATGCCTTCCCTTACCTCACACATTCCATCATTTCCCTCTTCTTCAAAAATCTACATCACCATGAATCACCTCACATTACCCTCTTATGTGTCAAGTTACATCCTATTTGTGGGTAATGTTGACTCCAATCTGCATGACATTTGACACAAACAACTTGTTGACTATCTCACTTATGCTATCATTCCATCAAACCTTTCTAATAATAAGAGATGTGATTTCATTAAAATTACTAATCACTACAGTATGTTGGGGGGGCTTTTCTACAAACAAGGCTTTGATGGTCTCCTCCTTAGATGCCTCACTTGTGTTGAAATCCCCTTCACCATTAAGGAAGTCCATGGGATTTATGGTGGATATTTTAGTGGGAATTTGGTTTCCAAACACATCCTTCAACTTGGATACTATTGGTTGACACTCAACCAAGACTATCAAAATTATGTTTAGTGTTGTGTCAAATGTCAACAACACGCTAACCTCCTTCACACTCTAAGCCATGCCTTACAAGTCACCAGAGACTTTTGGCCCTTTTAATAATGGGGCTTGGATCTAATCAATGAGATTAACCCTCATTCATCTCTCTGGCATCATTCTATCATTACTACTACTAAATACTTCACCAAGTGGGTCAAGGCTATTCCTCTCATCTCCACTAAGGCTGACAAAATTATCAACCATCACATCATCTATCATTTCAATGTCCCCCATAAGATTATTATGAAAAATGGAAAATATTTTAAAAACAAGACTATCTAAATTCTCTATGATGATTTTGGAATCAAATTAAGCTTCTCATCATCATACTATCCATAAGCTGATGGACATGAAAAATATTATAACAAAACCTTAACCAAAATCCTCATGAAGGTAGTTAATGATGTTGGTAGGGATTGGCATACACACATTCCATTCCCTTTATAGGCTTACCATACTAGCTTTCAAACCCCTACAAATGCTATGCCTTTTTCATTGGTCTATGCGATAGAAGCAGTCTTGCCTTTTGAGGTCTAGATTCCTTCTCTTTTCATCTCTCTACAAGACATACTTATTAATGATGACTTTTACCAAGAATATTTGACCCAACTTGAGCTAATCGATGAACATTGTCTAGTAGCCCTCAATCACCTCTAAATCTATCAAGAGTGTATCAAATGTGCTTACAATTAAAACCTCAACGAGTGAGATTTTAATATCAAAGATCTCATCTTAAATGAAAATCAACATTTGATGAACATGGATAAAATAAAATGGGGCAAGTTTTCTCCTAATTGGCTTGGACCCTACATCATAACTCACAAGTATAGCTCAGAAACTTATTGCTTGTCTTCTCTCAAAAGTGAGCTAGAACTCGAGCCTTTAAATGCTTTACACTTATGACCATTATTTTGTTAATCAAGTGATTCTTCACTTTGTGTCTAACTTGATCTCATCCATTGAGCAACCCTATTACATTCATCTCCCTTCCTCTTAATCCTTGTTCTTGCACACTTAGTTAACCTTCTAAGTGTTATGGTTTTTTCTTCATAAAGGAAAACCTCTAAGCCTCAATAGTCTAGTCCATGACTAAAGTCATATGTAATACACACACACACATGTATATACACATATGTGTGTGTGTGTGTATATATATATATATATATCCATGTATATATATATATATATACATGTATATATATGTATATATATACATACATATATATATATACATGTATATATATGTATGTATATATATATATATGTATGTATATATATACATATATATACATGTATATATATATATACATGGATATATATATGTGTGTGTGTGTGTGTGTGTGTGTGTGTGTGTGTGTGTGTGTGTGTGTGTGTGTAATATAAATTGGGATATATAGATAAATTATATATATCTAAGGTTATGATACTCAACGTAGACTGCTCCCTTGAAGGATAGCTACATAACTTCTCATTACTACTATAAATAGACTACTCCCTAGAAGGACAATAGAAATTGGGATGTGTGTGTGTGTGTGTGTGTGTGTGTGTGTAATATAAATTGGGATATATAGACAAATTATTATCTCTTGGGTTATGCTTCTCAACGTAGACTACTCCCTAGAAGGACAGCTATAAAAAAAACTTAGACCACTCCATTAAAGGATGGCTAAGCCAAGATTTTTTATCAAGTAAATAATGACTTAGAATCATCCTACATTTATTAGCTTCACATGCCCTCAATGCACCAAAAACATTCCAAAGAAGGCTTCCCACATTGATCAACCTACACAAGACAAAGACATGAAAAACTTTAGTCATGGACTTGCCTATGCTATTTCTCAAGCCACCTATAAAAGGGGCATACAATCCCCACTAAGAAGGTTATGCTACTCAAACACCCTAATTCTTTTTACCTTTTTCCCCTCTTAATCCCTCATAGTCAATGGACTTTTAACTCACTTAACACAAGCTGATCATAACATTTATCTACCAAACTAATAGTCGATACTACAATGCATGAATGAGCCTCATACTCCCATGCTTATTCATATAGTTTTTATGGTCATTATGGTCCTCACCAATTCAAGATCATCCCATCCCTTTCTTTTTTATCGCATGTCAATTTATCTTTTAAGGTGATATCTCACAACAAGATTCACTTAACTTCTCACCTACCTACCAATATCTATTCTTACATCTTAAAGTTATGTGTTTAATAATATTATTACTTATATATCCATTTTAAGCAATGATGCTTAATAATATCAACAAACATCATGGCATATTAAAAATGCATTCTTCAATCATCACACTCTACTAATAATAATAACCCATTTTCCAATTAATTTATTTTATACAACCTCATTTGAAATTCAACCACTATAGCTTTTTTAATAACAATAAATTAAGAAAATATAAAATCAAATAGCTCATTTTTATCATACACCATCACATATATGGAAAAATGCTAAGATGAAAATGAATTCTCAATTATTCATGTACCATCATGAATATGGGAAATTCTAGCATAAAACACTAACTATCACTAACATAACCATAAATAACATCACATAAACCTTATACATAATATACCATTATCATCAATAACATCAGCATAACATCATAACATCTCACAATACCAAAATCTCTCTCTCTCTCTCTCTCTCTCACACACACACACACACACACACACACACACACACACACACACACACACACACACACACACACACACACACACACACACACACACACACACACACACACACACACATATATATAGATATATATACACACACACACACACACTAAATATGAACATACATCAATGAATCATATTAGTATCATCTATCTCTCTCACCATACATCTCTCAACTTTAGCTCATAGGCCAGAATATATATAACAAAAATCACAAACACATCTAGCCCTTATAATACTCAAGGCTATGGTCATGAAGTAACAATATCATCACCACCCTCTAATTGTTTGTATCTATGTGAACTAGAGGTCATGGTGAATATCTCTAATCTCTCCTACTCTCATGCTTCAAAATATCTATGAATCTATGGGAACTGCCTGATGCCTCTCTCATAATATGCAATCTCATCTAAAGTAGTGTTTTACCTTACTAGTGGTGAAGTCTATGGTAGACCCATTAAACCTACTATAGGAGCCTATACGGGTCCCTATGGTGAAGGAGGGGGGGTATCTTTCCCTTCTACTCTCAAACCATCTTTCTATTATCAGTGTAGTAACCTATCCCTATAGTGTCATCACTTATCCTTATAAAACCAAAATATGTGTCTATACTATAATCAACTAGGTTTGTAGTGTTGTCACCTATCCCTATAGGACTAAAACCTATTCCTATGTTATATCCCATACCTACATAGCTACATCCCTCTCTTTTACCACTCCTTACAAATTTTTTCATGGTATCCTCAAAATCATAGGTGCAAACTTGTCCACCATGCTCGATAAGTCATTATACACCCCAAATCTATCACACTTAGGCCTGCTAGTAGCTCCTCAAAATCTAGCCCATCTATCTCCTAGGGAAATGAAAGGGGTGTATCTATATCATCCCTCTTATATTGAGGAAAACTAGGAGGTATGTCCTATAATAACCCAACATATCTCCTAACCCTGACCATATGTATCATCTCCAACTCTCTAGCTCACCTTCCCTTACCCATATCATACTTTGTAAGCTTATAAGATACTCTACATATCCTCTAAATGTAGGATATGTCAAGTAGGGCCTCCAAAAAATATCTATAAGAATCAATCCATCCATCAACCACTTGTAATAATTGATATCCTACATGATGTTATTTACTCATGTTTGTGCCATGCTCTCTCTCTATCATCTAGAACTAACCTTGAAACTGATCAAAATCATGATTGGTAGCTCAAATGGCCATGCCACCATAATATGCTCATATGCCCAATAATTAATTAAATTCTCAAAACAAATATTTTATCATCATCATAATGTCACACCCCATACCTACTTGTATAGCTGTGTAAGAAAAGCTAGTCCCCATGCAAAGACTATCTGTTACTAAAAAATCTATGCCTAAACTCTAGTCATCATAATAGGTAATATCCCTCCATCCATGTCAAGTAGTGCATATACTATAATTCCAATCATCATCAGGATAATTAGGTGATGTTGCTCCTCATCGATAATATAAAATAGCTCATATATAAAGCTCATCAAATGATAGGTCACCTCACTGACATGCTCCCCAAATAATGTGGACATATGAATATCATGGTCCTCCCTAGAACATGAGAAGAGATCCTCATCCTAGATTGGTAATCATAAAATATTATATAAGTCCTCCTACATCAATGTTAATTCTCTGGTAGGTAAATGGAAGGTGTTCATGGTGTGATCCCACCTCTTTGTCAAGGTTACCATTAAGCCAACATCTCATGCAACTATGTAATTCATCACACTGCTCCTAACCTAATAGCTACCATGTGATCCCACTTATCCATGGTGACATCCCTTCTCATCTTCATCAATAGTGTAGCTATTCAATCTTGTAATGTCAACTCTTGTCTAGCCTACATCCACACACACAAAATCACTCCAACAAGCCACATACCTTAAGTTGTAAACCTCTTCTTTTAATCCCTTTCATTTTGGGAGAAATACATTGGCCTAAGGACCTAATCTAGGCTATGTAGGTATCACTCATTCGACATGGGGTTTTTTTAGGCTAGCTTAGCCATCTACCCACGTAACTATTTAGCCCATTTACCCACTTAAACTCTAGGCCCCATAGCCTATATCTTAAACCCTAGGCCAATCAGCCTATTATAAACCTCTAGGCCCCACAACCTATATCTTAAACCTAAGGCCAACCTACCTATTCTAAAAACTCTAGGCCCCATGCTTTATATCTCACACCCTAGGCCTAATGGCTTATTTTTAACCCTAGGTCCCATGGCCTATTTTAACTTACTTTTTCCTAACCACTTGGCTTAATAATTTTAACCCATATCGAACCACCTTTTGCTTTCCCTTTGGGAGAACTACATTGGTTTGAGGCCCTAATCAGGGCTATGTAGGTAGCACTTAGTCGACATGGGGTCTTTTGAGGCTAGATTGACTATTAGGATAGTCCATTAATACACCTATACAAATTTAATTAGGGATCCACAATTGGTCCTAATTCTTCCTAAAATTTACACTTTGGGTTTCCAGTGATTGACATTATTTATATTTCAACTAATTTTAGTATTATATGCTGACATCAATGCCAATTATTTGTTGACATTAGCATTTATTATCAGTCAATGTCAGTAGACCCAACTAACTAGTTCAACCTTAGGGCTGAATAATGCATGCCCAAAATTTAGGATTTTTCCTAAAACTATCCCCAACCCCAAAAAAATCCACCTAACCCTACCCTTACCCCATCTACTACCCCCTTAATTACCCTCTCTCCCCCCACACACTCACATTTAACCTATCTAAAAAATTATGATCAAAACATAAATTAAAATAATAACCAACTCAAGCCACCTAAATAGATCCTACCTCATCTCTCTATCTCCTCCAAGATGAAATGACTAACACCTATTATGGAGCACCTCCAGATGGATCCCCTCATACCTCTACCATCTCTATCTAAACCAACACTTCCTCAATCACACTATGACCCACTAAGCACTAAATCACACCATCACTCTCACACATTCTTCTCAACTAATCACCTATCACCACCTCACCACAATAGAATTAGCTCTAGATGTTTTATGCTAAATGAAACTTAGAGCTATGGTTTCCTCCAATACAATGTCATAAATGAATTTTAGTGGGCCCAAACTCATTTTGTCAAGTTTGGTCACCCACTGATGTTAATAGTCCTACCCTAAGCCACTGACTTCAGTATACTTCCTACCAACATCAGTGACCTAATCGATATCAACCACATTAAAATTAGGGTTTATAACCCCAACCACCACTCTTTATAAAATAACCTAATTACATTCCTTTAGTGGTTCACATAGACTCCTTATGGGGCAACTTAGAGATCACGTATCTCTCCTTACCCATGACAACCAACCTTAGAGATCACGTGTATCTCCCCACCCATGACAACTAACCTTGGAAATCACTTAAATTTCCACATGTGATTACTCTAACTAGAGATCACAAATATCTCCTCAACTAATGACTATTTTGAGCTAACCTTACCTTGATAATTTTTATTTCTTATGCTACCATGCTATAGTTGGCTATTATATGCACACATGTATATCAAGTATTTTTAGATCATGACCTTGTTAGTTTTGTCACTTATAACCTTTTTTATTTTCTAGGAGCACTTCCTACCTCAGATACCTAGAACACATGGACCAATGGAGCTAAAAATTTGATTGTTTTAACCCTATTAGCTATCACTAACAAGTTATGGTCTGGTTATTTCTATCCAAGTCCTCCTCACCTTTACTAATTATTGATTATGTTGACTATAACTAATAGTAGTATACATGCAAGTAATGCTGTTCCCACATTCACACTTACCATCTACTCATCCACTCATTTCCTATCAAACCAATACCAAATTCTAGATTCTCCTTTATCAATTCCCATTTTAAGGGGGAATATCTCATCCCATACCTAGAGCATCCAACTCCTATTTTTATCTTGCCACTTGTCAATACAAGTTAAAAGACAAAAAGGGGAAAATATAGACACCAAAACTACATCACACACTTGTGTAACTCCCTATGTCAAAACACCCCTTGATCCCATCTTAATAATTAACCTTCTTAACCCATGTTTTCACCTTAAAATATTTAATTAAGTTAATTAAAACCCACTTATGCCACCTCACCAAGCCACATCATCCTAAGACTAATTATTACCCTCTGAGTCACCTTGAGACTTAGTCTCCTAATCCTAAATACCTATGACTTGTTCTCACCCCTAACATAAATTCATAACTAACTACATTTTTCATAACCTCACATTTTTACCATTTTATAATGAACACCACACTTGGAGAATAGAAAATCAACTAAAAATATCCCTTTTACCTATTCTCATGCCACTAACATCGATCAACCCTTGGCCGATGTCAATGAGATCACTGACATTGGTTACTTAATAAAAATTCTAAGTTGGTATTTGGGTTAGAAAATTTATGATTCATGCATAGGCTTTTGGTAATCAGAGCATCCTACATCACTTTTAACATCTAGGCTTATCATTACTCTACATAAATTGATCTAGATCAAGAATTGATACATTATACAAAGCTTAAAATTTTGAGGACCAGTATCACACACTTATTTTGTCTATTCATGCATCAGTTCACCAAGCCTCATCAAAGTCATCTATCTAGTAGTCATAGTTCACCTATTTCACCTAATAAGTATATCTCGATGTTTTGTGAGTCTTTAAACAATAATTTTATAATTGGTTTACAATATACTATTTATTGTTTCATGAACTTTGACTCCTTCTATGAAGGAGTTGTAAATCTCCCCATCCATTTCCCTTTACCCCAGCATACCAACCCTATGTCTAAACTCACCTAAGTCTTACCCACCCCCTTACAACTCTTCCCAACCTCACACCTGACCATACTCCAATTTTCCCTCCCAAAAAAGCCTTCTTTAACTCATTCTAATACTATTACCCTAACCAACATTAGTTAACCCAACTAACATCAGTCCTTTAAACAACATCAATTACTATATTTCTAAACCAACAATCTCAAAATCACCTAACAACCTTCCCAAAACATAGACCTAACTTATTAGTATGCACTGTATTATCTTCTACTACACTCAAACCTATAACATGGTAAATAGAAATCTAACTCTCTCCCCCCTCTCTCTCTCTTTACTTGCATTTATTTTAAAATAGCAAACTATCATCCCAAGTAAGTTTCATACTTCTTAGAACAAGTGCATAGCTTTGCAGTCTGCACATATCTCCACTAACAACTATTTTGTGTAGTTATTTCTTATTTACATGTGTCTTCCTCCATAGCAAAAAAGGGGAATATATAAAGTCTAGAATGGTTTGAACTTATCTGGGTTTTAGTCACTTATCCATTTCTCTCTCTCTTTGAATGTAAAATAAGCTCAAAACATAGTGAAATAGGTCTAAACAAGGGTTTTGAGAGGGATTTAGGTGTTTTGGATTGTTAACAATGGTTCATAAAAACTAGATACTAAAAATCTAAAATAATTACATTAAGGATTATATAAGGACCCTAATAAACTATTCATATCTCTCTTGATTCACTATGTAGTCTCTACATACTGATATGAGCACATAAAGTTGGTTTCTTGAGCTCTTCTATGCATTTTGAGTACACCTGTGAGAAGTTTGGGTCAAAATGACAAATTTTGGGATTCTCTATACAAAAAATGGTTCATTCTAACCTTTTCCCCTCCCATTAAAGTTATAAAAGTGTTTTTTAGGTTCATGTAGTCATCAAAATGAGATTAGGCCCTTGTAAGGTTTAAGCCTAGTTCTAGGCCTAGTAGGCCTAACTATATTTAACTACATATTTGACTACCTATAGGTTTCTAATGGATAAAAATACTGATCAATATTTATTCACCTTTAAAATATCCTTATAAAACATCTCACCAGTATTCCAAGACTATATCATTCAATCATTTACCCTTCATGTGTTAGGTCTACAAGTTTCTTATTCAAAACGTGCCCTCTATCTGAGGTTAAACAAAGGGCATCTCCCCTATTCATATGACTAAAATTCAGATATAAAAAGTTTTATTAGGTAATGAATACTATATAAAGTAATTTTCAAGGATTTTTCATATTCCTAAATCCTTATAAAACTCAAAATATCAAGACTAATTACTAGTTTATGTGACTATGTTCAAGGTTCAGGTAGACTGAGTGTAACATTTGAAAACTAGTTAAGTGTCTATTATTTGCATATGGGTATCACATTATAGTGTTTCATAATCATTATAAAATTGAACTCAATGTTTTTATTCCATTCTTTGGATCTGTCAATCTCTAAACCTACATGTTTCATGACACTAGGTTAGTCTACAGACTATGTCAAATTATAGGTATACATCTTAGGGGATATAGGGTTCTTACAGGTGTCTATGTATATTTGATAATTATACATATCCCACTTATTCTAAGGTTATAAATATAATTTCAAATTTGTATACAAGTATCTCTACCTATTATCTAAGCTAGCATTTTTACTTATCTTAAACTGGTCTACATATTTCACTTCAAAATGTAGGTGCACTTTGAGGAAGTTATGAGACTTGTTAGTGGGGAATTTATTATTTGAATACTATAATTAACTCCATTCATTACTATGATATTAATTAATAAAATATCACACATTTATTATCTCAACCCTTGTATTGATACCATGTTCCTATCATTGTACTATAGTGCAATAGTTACATTTCATGTTTTAAGCTCAAAGCACTGTAGGTTTCACTGAGTGTTTTTAGTGGAAAATTGATTGGGTTAAAACCACTCAATGATCACTTATATTAATCAAAAATCCTTATATTCAGTTCAAGATGTAGCATATAGGTCTAGGATATAAGTGAGACATCGTTAGACTTTTCTAGAATCCAAGGCAGTTCACCTTGAGATGGCACATTGTAAAGAAGAGACCTATTTCAAAGATATTAAGGTAAACTTTTCCTTTGAGAAAAATTTCTAACTCTAAACTTCTATAAACATTGATTAAGGAGGTTTGAATGTATTTTTTAAAACCTAAATGACTTGATAATCTCATTCAAGTCATGAAATGAATATAACCTATGCCTTAGGTTTTGTATGGTCTTCCATCTTTTGTACATGCTTACAAATGACTATATATGACTATGTATCTTAGAGATCTGATCAATCTTTTCTCACTTTCTTGAGACTCATATCCATAAACCTTGGAGTCCCTTAATTCAATACTTCCATAGAGAAACTAACTTATATGGTTTTATATGAGAGACATATGTGAATTATCCTTGATTTGAAACCATTAATGGAAGAACAAACCCTATAACTAATGAAACAATGTCCTGTAAAGCAATATTACTCACTTTTAACACAATGAGGGTCACATTGGTTATAAAATAATGTTTCACATGTGAAAAATATATGGATAACAACATGAATAATATGAAACTACTCTTAAATAACACATACATCACTTAGAAATATCAAATCAATCCAAACAAATGAGAAAACTTGAAGGTGTTAGGAATGTGCAATCAATTAGGAGGAACTAACATCTTAGGGATAGTTCATAAAGAAAAATCTAAAAATATTTAATATATGACCATATGTTTTTAGTACATATAGATTAATTTCATTCACCAAAATCATTCAACTCAACTCTACCCTTCCTATTTGTACCAGCTGCAAACTGGTTGACTTATTTGACTTGCCAAAGGGAGTGAGTAGAGAGATAAAATAGTTTTCTCCTATTTTTGGAATTTAAAATAAATATGAGCATAGAGATTATTTTTTGGGATTTTAATTGACACTTCTTAAGCTTCCACACATGTTATAACTATTGTATAGTCCATATAACAACCAAAACTCCCTCTTTTTCAATTGATTTTCTTGCTTCCAACATTTGAACCTACCTAATTAAGTTTCATAATTGATAACTGACACCTTATTGACATTTGGGAAATTATCTCACACTTTTATACACTTTTCCCCTTGATTAAACTATAAAACTTCATTAAAGTGGCCAAAAATGACATAAAATGACATAAGATGAACTTAGGTGAATGTGACTAAGATTAAGACATATTTTATGACCTTAGTTATGAGCATAGTGGAAATTTATGACCTAGGAGACCTTATGAAATTTTTTAAATTACATTAGGATTGACTTAATTTCACTAGGGGGTCAAATTAGTTAGTATTTTGGTAATTTCTTATGTGTAGTAAGTTTATTATACTAAGGACTAGTAGCCTTTTCCTATCCATTGGGCTATCAAGTCATCTATGTACTGATAATAACACTAAAATCCACTTGGAAATACCTTATAACCACACCAAATAATATATAAATAGACACACAAGATAACATAATAAATCAAACACACTTGTACTCTCATGAACACTTAGGTAAAACATAAACCAACTCAAACAAACTAGCTTATGAACATACTAACTTGGATAAAACCACCTGGATTAAAGGGGAAGATTGAAAAATTTATTACTTCATGAAGTGAATGAGTACATGAATCATGTTTCCTTTTGAGCATTAACATTCATGTCTCTAACTCTTTCATGATATTTGTTAATCTCCTTGGCATGATCCTCAATGTAACCATAATAAATACAAACACATCACCTATGAAGGTTAATTATTCTTTTGACTCAACTATCTCTTCATGGTACTCCTCAAATACAACTTGACCTAATGATACTTCATCAAGGCATGCCCCTTTTACCTCCATGGTGTTTTGAATGAGATAAAACTCCTTATCAACTACAACCTCATTAGCAATGATTTCAACAAACTTAACACTTTGGGAGCTATCATGTTGTACTTCAAAGGATAAAACATCTTCAAAAATATATTTAACTTGGACAGTAGGAGGTATAGGCCTTTGAAGAGCCTCAAATTCACTACATACCTTATAAAATGTTTTCCATAAATCATCTTACTTTATAGATTCATTAATATCCTCTTCTTTTGTATTTTTATGTTCAATTTATTTCTCATTTACATATACATCAACCAAATAAGTAGATATGGAGTCCTTCTCAAGCACCTTTTCCTTCATATCTTGACCAAACTCTTTGTGAATAATTGTAACATGACCTTCAACCTCTTTTTATTCACTCAAGAAGATTGAATTGCATTTGTCTTCACCAAGGGGACTCCCTATGGTGATCTCTTCATCATAGATACTCATGCCATATTATTGATTATCTATAAATTTAACTTTCTCCTCTTTTCTTTCATCCCATATTATGGGTTCTATTTCAAGAGGGTATGAGGTGGGAGGTTGGTGAATTGGTTCATGATTTGGATAGAGAATATTAGGTGAGATGGAAGGCTCATGAATTGGAATGGGAATGGAAGGAGACACTTGAAAGAACTCTTGAAAATAGAGAAGGTTAATCTCTTCTATAAGTGTTCCATTTTAATCAATAAATACTACACTTTAATCATTTTCTTCTTGAAGTTCATCAACAATTTCAATCTCATCTCCCTCTTTCTTAACTAAAGATTCTTTTTCATGTTAAAACTCCTCTTGGATAGACTTCCAAGAGGGAAAAGATAAAGGTTCTTAGAGAGAGGTAAATGAGACTTGATTAAAAACAATATTTTATTCATGTACATCCACCTCTTGGTTCTCACTCTCTTCACCTTTTTTTTCCAAGACTCTATTACTTGGTTCCAAGCTAGAGTTTGAAAGTTAGTAGTCTATATGGAGGATTAGATTGGATATTTTTGAGGATATTAAATGGTTTATATTTAATGAGGATAAGTACCATTAGAAAATTTATATGGGACATAAGGATACTCTTGATTATGGATAGGTATAGTTTGAGGAAGGATATCTCCAAGAGTATGCCTCTTAAGAGATTAGATCTCTCCTTCAAGAGCTTGGATTTATTTTTCAAGAGCCTTAAGACTCCCTTATTGATATGTTTCTTCATATTATTCCTCAAAATATTCTTCATAAACTTCCTCATAGGTTTATTCAAGAACATTATGTTCATATGGATAGGGAAAAGGAAGATCATAGGGTTTTCATGGCTCATAAGACTGATAAAAACCTTGATAGGGTTGTTAAGGGATATAATATGGGTCATAACAAGGTTGATAAGGAGGTGAATAGTAGGATATCTTGATGTATACATCCATATCAGCTTCATTAGTTACATGAAACACAAAAAATTATCAAAATATTCAATAATAGGTACCTAGGCTTCTCACAACTAAATGATTGCATTTTCAATCACAATTGGTGTTTGTCTGAATGCTTATAAAAGATAATAATAGAAAGAACACACCAACAATTCTTATAATATTTTGGACTATGGTCCTACCAAGTGTGATATAATTAGTTTCACTCAATATTTTACCCTAGATAGGTTGTTCAAGCCTACTCTATATCAAGTGAAACATTGGATTACCTCTATGCCTGTGGGTTACCTATAACAAAGGTAAACCTCTATGTTAAAGGGATAAATCCCTTGATTTGTATCTTAAGCTCAAAAACTAAAATATATTAGTCACTTGGGGGTGAAAAAGGAAGAATGAAATAAATTATAACTGATACTAATGGAGGTGATATACCAAATATTAGTCCATAAACACACTTGCATATGCACTAAGATAAAAGACTACCAAAATTGACCCTAACTTGTTATCCTTATACCATAAGTATTTCTCATAGAGACAAATTTATATGCACATATAGAGGTGGGTGAAAACTGGGTTTCAGTACTTCTCACACTTCAAGACACACTTATCAAACACATACAATTTATGAGACATGTTAGAAGATATCACCTACACAAAGCATGTAAGAGCAGAATATAATCAAGGATAGCACATTCATCACTTGAAATCCAAGTAAAATACTTTTCACACTTATGAAATATATTTTAGAGATAAAATCAAATTTATATTCTTATTTAAAGGAAACACAAGGTGAAAAACTAGTAGGGCTTAACCATACATGGTGTGTACTATATATAATTGCCAAAATAGTTTACATAAATAGAGCATAGGAGAAGAGAGAGAAGAATAAAAGTGGAAGGGTCACTATTCGATGTGTAAATATATGGAAACTAGTTAAAATTTGGGATAATGAGGTGTAAAATAAGTCAAGGAAAGGTCTTGGATAATTTTCCTTCTTAAATCCATCATTATCCCTCAAGGTGATGTAGAACTCTTCACTATCCTTCTTTGAAACTTCCCTTTGGTGATGAGTCCATTTGATGTGTAAAAATTGCATAAGGATATTTTAAAAAATTTAAATATCATGAGGAGGTGGAAATAATATTATGACATCCCTTATATTCCCTTAAATTTATAGTTTCTCTTATACCACTCGGCATTCACTATCTAACAACTACTCACTAGCCTTCTAGGTTTGTCTTCACACTTGTCACCTAAGTGAATTGAAGTTGCTCAAGGAAATCCATGTAAAATGTGTTAGGAAAATAAAATATATATCCTTTTTCCTTTTTTATATCAAATAGGTGTTAGTGAAAATCATAGAACACTTTTCACTTCTAACCCTTAATAGTCATTTTGCCTTCTCAGTCTATGTAGACTACCTATGATGAATGAGATAATATTGGTATTTTCATGATAAAAAAAAGTGATAAATGAGTATTATAGGTTGGAACAAGTCTCTATAGATGTCTTTAGATTATTGTCATTCAACAATTCTCCTTTGTACTTTTAGAAAATATATAAAATTATAGTAAACCCCATATTAGGTCTATCTTTATAGAAGATATAACATATCAAATGAGTGTTTAGGATCTTGGGGGAGAGATATACATATTCCAAAAACTTTCAAGTCCAAATTATCTCTTTTGGATTCATACTTATTCATTTCTTATCTATCAGGTCTAGATAAGGGTTTTAAGTGTCTTAAACTATTAACAATGGTTCATAAAATCTAGTTATTAAAACTCTAAACCAATTCCACTCAGTATAGGATAAGGACCCTACTCAGATATTACTATATACTTAATTCACCATGTAATCCATACGTACTAATATGAGCACATAAAGTTAGTCTTTCAAGCTCTTCTATGCATTCTAAGTACCTCTGAGAGGGTTTGGGTCAAAATGACCAATTTTGGTATGACCTCTAAAAACCAATGGTTCATGCCAACATTTTAACCTCCCATTAAAGGTATAATTTTTTTGGAATGTTCATGTAGTCATCTAGATGAGTTTAGGCCCTTGTAGGGTTTAGGCCTAATAGGCATAATTATGTCTGAATGAATATTTGACCACCTATAAGTTTCTAATGGATGAATATTCATCTCCATAATTTTTCAAATTTAAAACAATAATATACAAAATATCACCATGGTTCCAATACTATCTCATTCATTGATTTTCCCTTCACATGTTAGGTCTGTAGGTTTCCAATTCAAAGAGTGCCATTTGCCTGAGACAAAATAGATGAAATCTCTCCTATTCATATGACTCAACTATAGTTATGGAGAGTTTTATTATGTCATAAATACCATATAAAATAAGTTTAAATTCATTTTTATGTTCTTAAACCTTATATAACTCAAACTCTCAAGACTAGTTATTAGTTTTTATGACTATGTGCAAGGTTCAGGTAGACTAAGTGTAACATTTCAAAACTAGTTAAGGATCTATTATTTGAATCTAGGGATCACATTAAAGTGTGTAAAAATCATTTTAAAAGTGAAATAAATGTGTTTATTCAATAATTTGGCTTTTTTAATCTCTAAACATGTATGTTTCATGACACTAGGTTAATCTGTACACTATGTGAAATTATAGGTATACATCCTAGGGGATATAGAGTTCTTGTAGGTATTTATGTATGATTGATAATAATAGTTATCTCAATTATTATGAGTTAATAAATATAATTTAACATATGGATACACACATATCTACCTATTATCTAAGCTTTCATAATCACTTAGCTTATACTGGTCTATAGATTTCACTTCAAAATGTAGGTGCACTTTTAGGAAGTTGTGAGACCTATTAGTGGGCTCTTTCTTATTTTAATATTAAAATTCACTCCCCTAGTTCATATAATGTCAATTAAGACCATATCACACCTATATAATCTCAACCCTTATATTTATACCATGTTCCTATCACTATACTATACTGCACTAGCTATATTCCACATTCTAGGCTCAAAGCATTATAGGTTTCACTGAGTGTTTTCAATGGAAAAATGATTGGGTTGAAACCACTCAACCATCACTTATATTAATCTAGTAGCCTTATATTTAGGTAAATATTTATCATATAGGTCTAGGGTAAAATTGAGACACTATTAGAATTGTTTAGAATCCAAAACACTTCACCATGACATGGCACATTATAGAGCAGATACCTATTTTGGAGAGATTAAGGTAAACTCTCCCTTTGAGAAAATTTTCTAACTTTGCACTTTTGTAGACATTGTTTGAGGAGGTTGTAGTATATTTTATGAACCCTAAATGAATTTATAATATCATTCAAGTCATGAAATGAATATATCTCATGCTTTAAGTTTTGGATGGCCTTCCATCTTCTGTACATGCTTACACATGACTGTAGATGACTTTGTATCTTGTAGCTGTATCAGTATTTGTTCACTGTCTTGAGAATCATCTCCATCAACCTTGAATCCCCTTAATTTAATAATTACATGTAGAAACTAACTTCCATGGTTTGAAAGGAGAGACATAGGTGCATTATCCTTGATTTGAAACCATTGATGGAGAGAATAAACCCTATAACTGATGAAATAAAGTCCTACAGAGAAATAATACTCAATTCTAACATAATGAGGGTGATATTTCCTATCAAATAAAGTTTAACATTATAAAATATATGGAAACCAACATGAATAAGATGAAACTTATTTAAAATAACACATACATCACTTGGAAACATCAAATAAATCCAAACAAATGAGAAAACCTGAAGGTGTTGGGAATGTGCAATCAACTAAGAGGCACTAGCATTCTTAGGGATAGTTCATAAAGCAAAATACACCAATATGAAAAATATGACCATGGATTTGGATTAAATATATATTATTTTTATCCATAAAAAGAATTTAGCTCAATTTTACCCCTCCTATCTATACCATCTATAAAACAATTGACTTGTTTGACCTGCCAAAGGGAGTGAGTAGAGAGTAGAAGAGTTTCCACAAATTTTGGGACTATCAAAGTAATATGAACATGGATATGAATTTTTTAGAGTTTAAGAGACACTTCTAAATCTTCCATACATGCCATAACTATTATATAGTCCATACAATAATTGAAACTCTTATTTTAACTGATTTTCTTGCTTCTAACATTTTAACCTACATAATTTTTAGTTTCAAAACTAAAAAATGACACTTTACTGACATGTTTTACATTCAATTATAATTTGACACACTTTTCCCCCTGAGGAAACTATACAAATTCATTAAAGTGGACAAAAAGGACAAAATGACATAAAATGAACTTAGGCAAATGTGACTAAGATTAAGACATATTTTATGACCATAATGGACAATTATGACTTGGGAGACCTTATGTGAATTTTAAACCTAAATGGGGGGTAGCTTAATTTGACCAAGGGTCAAATTACTCAACAAATTCTATTCATAGTTCTCTTCATTCCATTTTGTTCCCTATTTGCATATGAAAATCAAATTAAAATAAAATTGAAGTAGTTTTATGAAGAAGAGAAGAACCAACAAATAAAATTCATCTCTTGGGAATAATTCCATTATTCATGCATATCTACAAAATGTATTAAAAATGTAGAAAATTAGTTTGATACAACTCAAAAAAATGATCATATCTTTTTTTTTCTTAATAAAATCAAATGATCCAAATTGTATTAGAACTCTAAATATAAGTAGAAGTAAACCCATTAATGATTTTATGAAATTATACATATCGAATGAGTTACTCATAGTGTAAAATAGACATTTAAGTATTATATTTAGAATGTGATGTCTTTGATATCTTCATCTAGAAAACCTAAAATCAACAGTTTAATACACATTGTCTACATTCTCCAATCTTTATCTACGTGACATTGTCATCCTCTAATCCACACTACAAATATGATGTTGAATAATTTTGCATATTTGGTAAGCTTCATATAAAATCTTCACCTCCATTATCTATGATGGATGATAGGTTTTTAAGTTTTATAAATTTTAACTCTATTTTAAGTTATCTTTTTCTATTTAGGTATCATGCCCATATTTTTAATGGTATTGGTTTTTTTTGGGGGGATGTGTTAAGTTTTTAATTTTTTAGAGTCTTTATATTGTTTTAAGTTTTTAGGTTTTGGGTAATATTTTGTATTATAAAGTTTTTTTATGTATTTTATTTTGTATTTCATGTTTATAAAGTTTTATTCAAAATGATTTTTATGTTTATAAGGTCTATTTCATTAGTAGTTTCAATGTTATTTGGAAATAAATTTTAAATAAATAAATTTTATTTTAATTTTTTTAAGGTTATGTTATGTAGTTTGTATTATTTGTTTGGTTTTATAAAAGTCATTTATGTTTTTATATTTGTTTTAAAGTTTTGTGTGTCAATAAAAAGTATTATTTAATTACTTTTTACTTATTTTCATTGATAGTTTGTTAATAATCTATACATCAGTTTAATGCCTTGTAGTATGTGTCTTATGTCGTAAAGTTATAAATAAGCCTATCAAAAGATGGTGAACTTCAATATAGCTTGGATGATCATCAAAATCCTTATTTTAATGTAAATTAATGTATTATCAGTTAAAATAGACATTTGAGTTTCTCACCCCATGTTATAACTAAGGGGAGAATGTTAGGAATTAGTCCTAACATGGGTACTTTATTATGTTTATGTTAATACTCCACATAATTAATTATTTATTAGTGCAGCAAAAGTGCTTTTTTTTAAAAAATCACATAGCGATATTGCGAGGAGATATTCTAGGATTGAATTAGTTTTTGGTTTTTATTTGTTAGAATAAATAATTATTGTTAGGGAGTATTGTTAGATGTCTACTAATATATATTTGTAATGTTGTGATTAATAAAATGTTGAATTTTATTGACTGACATTAAATTATGTGTGATGCAAATCTAAGACTTCAAATCTTTACTATAAAATGGGGTAAAACCAATCATTTCCAAAGCTACCATTTCTTCTTGTAACTGCCCCAAGCTCTCATAGACAAACATATTGTATTGTCGCTCTCTTATCAATCCTTCATCACCTAAAATATGTTTTTCAAAGTTACATATATATTTTAAGAGATTTTATTCATTATAAATTGGCATAATATCATTTAAATTAGTAACATCATTACTGTTTAAAATAAAACTTTTATCTTCTATCTTCTTGATTGCTTTATGTAATATAAATTCTGATTTTTTATCTTCATGCCTTGGTTCTTGATTGTGTTCTTTTACTTGTAGCCCATTAATTTATTTCTTTCCATTATATTCATCTCTTAAAATTTCATTATCCTATCGAATGAATATTACTTCTTATTTAACCATCTAGATGTACAATTGATCTCCTTGATTCTCTTCAAGAGTCAAGGTCCTATAATGAGCCTTTTATTCATTTTGTTTTAAACTAAGCACTATTCCCTGAAGTGCTTCCTCTTCTTATTCCATGATATTAATCATTGTCTTAATATATTAATTCTCCCCAATAAATTATTTACCTACATTCAAAACATCAAAATCAATATTAGATGAAAGTTTTTCAGGCAACATAGCCTCTTAAGTGGCTACTTGTTGTTGTTCTTATTCCACATCTAATTATCCCAACATATTTCCCTCTTCAAGATGATAAATGAATATTCCAATCTCATATTATATTTTAATTTCAAACTAAAAATAATCCTCGATATTCTTACACTAAAAATTCATCTCTCTCCTTAAGTAAACTTTCATTCTTTGCCTTTGTCTTCTTTCCACTATCAACTTGATTGGCCATTTTGTTTTTCTCAACTCCCATCCACACCATGGGTTATCTATATTATCCACCATGAACTCCATAAATTTTATACTTTGATTTATCTCATCCATTTCCATTTAAAAATATTAGTTTTCTTGTTTTTGACTCTCTTACTCTCTTTTATTTAGTTGATCCTTGCATCTAGGTAGTCCCTCTATCATCTTCTTTACTTTTTATAGCAAGTCTTTTTAACCTTGGTCCATATTTTATCTCACCCAAGTCTATTTCACCTTCATATTTTGATTAATTTATCTAATTTATCTCACCTTGTATATTACTCTAAAGCAATCACTCTGCTCTTACCCTTGAGTTTCACTAGTTCTTTATCTTCTCTTAAGCGTCCTTTAGCTTTTACATTTTCTCAAGCCTCAATGGATTTAACTTCCTATACCATTTTTATTTGCAAATAATTTAAAATTTCTCTAAAATATCATTAATAAAAAAAAAAATACCAACTTATTAATATATTAACCTATGTTTTGATACCAAAAATGATGAAAATTACACAACTTGTATTGACCATCCAAGAACATTTTAATTCCTTTAGGCTTAGACTAATACAACTTAGCTCAGAACCCACTCACCATAAACTTGAGATCATTTGATCACTTTCATTACCTTGTATATTTTTTGTCTATGGCTAATTATTTATTCAACAACCATTATTAGGTTTCATATTTGTAGTTTGATTCATACTATATTCACTATATACTTGAGGTCTATATAATTACACTTAGTAAGTCTGTAATCATTATTAGGTTTATACTTTCTCAATACACTTATTTAAATAGTATTAAATTCCTTATATTGGTCTAACAAATTAAACTTTCTAAGTTTTCTCAAGATGCACTTTATCTATTCTCACTTTTTCTTAATGTATTTTATCTATTTGTTATTTTTAATTTAATATATCAATTCTGCCTAATTTATAGTTCTTTAGCCTTTATTGAATTTTTAAGGTTTGATAAAGTGAAATGGATCCAATATAATAAATATTATCATGCTTATATTTATTTTAAAATGTCTTATTAATATTAACAATCTTGACTAAAAACTTGGAATCTTTTAGTCTAAAGACTATACCTTCCTTGAAATCTTAAAACCTTACCTTCATAATTACCCATAAGTTTGTTTGAACATAGTCTATTATAATTGTTTTTATCATGATAAAAATATATTATAAACATTTTTAACCCATCTTCATAACCTTATATAGGTTTAAAATATGTTAATAGTCTTTTATTAGAATATATAGACCTTTTGATCTCTTAATCCTTCACTTGATGATGTATTCATAGCTTATTTTCTCTTTTTGGCCTTTGTTTATGGTTCACATAGTCAATAAAAAACTAAGATCTTATAATTTATTATTCATAGAACTTTCAGACTATTTAAGTACATTATCACTTCGAAAAGGACCTTAAGAACCTTATACTATGTTTTTAATTATGTACTCAAGCTCATATAACTATTTACACATATAACATAATGACTGTAGATGATTGTCCAGTACTATACTTAGTTTATAAACCCAAGAGGATTGTAATTGGATGGGATTATATTTGTTCAACCAATTCAATAATAAAAATGCATCAAATAGATAATATATGAATGGATATTACCTTCCAATAGACCACTTAGCTTTTATGTAATGGAAAACACATTCAAGCCTCTATCCTTAGATCAATTATAGACATAGTAGTCTAGTTTTCTTACACATTCATATGAATTGGGTTCCAAAAATAATGGTTTTTTAATAATAAACTCAATATAACTCATTCACACCTTTGATGAGTATAAAGGAGATCTTTACATTAAAAAAATAACTTATTTATTGATCCAAAACACCACCAATACATATATAGGACTACTTGCAAAACTTATTCTACTATAGACCTCAAGATTGATACATACCTTCCTTTATAACTTGTATCTTTGCATCCAAATATATTCATCACTTTTATCTTGTGTACATATAAGGATTTAATAATCATCTCATTGGTAGGTTTGAATCATATTCTTTCTCAACTGATCTTAAAAATAGTCTTTTGGGTTGTGAGAAGATCAAATTTTTCTCAACAACATGGATTAACATGGAATATTATAATATTACCTTCTCTAACATAACATCTCTCCCTTATAGATTGTTATGAGGTGGTCTTCCATATTACATAGGAGTAAAAGAATTTTGTATCGTGATATTGACCTCCTAGGGTCATTATGCAAGAGTCCATGCCCTTTTGGATTAGTCATAAGGCTTTTAGGCCTTATTTTAAAATTTAAATATTTAATATGAGGTTTTGGAAGTAAAACCTCTACAAGTATCTAGAAGTGTCCATGTGAGATTTTGATGACTTAGACACTCTTACATTATTACATCAAGTCATCTTATGCTCCTCAACACCTATCAATACCTATTATAAATTAAATGAGTCATGACATGACTCTAAACTTACTAAAAATAATTAATTAACTCATATTGACCATTATATACAAAATTTACAAGTGTTAACTAATTCTTTTACATCAGTTCCCAATGTTAATTGCACCATTCTTGACCAAGAAAATATGTTGTGCACTGTGAACCAACTACACTCCTTGATGGTTTTCCTAACCTTTTATTAGATTAATGAGGTACTAATAACCGTGAGTATTCCCCATATAATATATTTTAATATACAAGTTTTGGCACCTATTTCTTCCATGAAGAAGTGTTGTCATTCCAAACCTACTCAAGCCTAGTGGGCATATTGAAGTAATTTGGAAAATATTTTTTGATGGATATAGAATCATGAATGGAGCAAGGGAAGGTGTGGTGATATTTCCAACTATGAAGTAAAATTACTATTATACTCTTAGGTTTTAATTTAAATGTACAAACAATTTAGTTGAGTATGAAGCCCTCATACATGGTCTCCAATGGGATAAAAAGAGAGGAATAAGATAACTCTAAGTCTTTGTAGATACTAAATTGATTATAAATTAGATAAGATAGTAAAATGTGACCAATAAACTATTTTTTAAAGCCTATAAACATAGATTCTAATATTTTATTTAGGATTTTTAAGCTTTCAACATGTAATTAATCCCAAGAAGGGAAAACAAACATGATGATAGGTTGGTTGCTATTGGTGCTTAGTTTGACATTATTGATGACATAAAAAAGGTTCAATTAAAATATAATATTAATATTATTATGAGGTCTATTGTACCTAATAAAAACACTAATTGGTAGGTTTTTTATATTGATAAAAAAAAATCCTTTTCTTATAAGAAGTTGAGATCAAACCAAACTACAGTATCAATATAATGATCAAGTCATCCAATTGAGGTCAAATAAGCTTTCAAAATGGTTAACCACCCTTGAAAACATATTAAATGTTGATTATAATATCATAAGATAAAAATTGAACATGAAGATCAATCATGAACACTATGAGCAAGTTGTCATCTTTAACGATAAGCTTCTCCATATTGGAAAGATATGTATTGAGGAAGAAAATCATGCATTTGTTGAACTTTGCCAGGAACTTGAATAAATTTTTACATGGGAGTATAGTTATTATAAGGGATTTGATCCTAGTTTATCAAAACATACTATAGAGCTAAATTTTGATGTTAGACCAGTTAGATAGAAATAGAAGACTTTAAACCCAAAGATAGAACCTCTCATGAGGAAGGACTTAACCAAGATAATTAAGGCTATGACCATCTTACCTATCAAGTGTTAATCTTGGGTTGTTAACTTGGTTCCTATGAGGAATACAAATGGAGAGATAAGGTTGTGTGTTGATTTCATGGATCTAAATAGAATTTCATTAAAGGACTACTACCCATTGCCTTCCATGGAATGAATTTTGCAAATGGTGGTAGGTTCAAAATGTTTCTCTCTTTTGGATGGTTATTATAGATACAATAATACATTGGTTAAGGAAGAGGATCATTTAAAGATAGACTTTACCACAAAATGGGGGACCTATACCTATAGTAAGATGCCTTTTGGACAGTCTAATGCTAGAGTAACCTTCATAGAGCCATGGATATGGAATTTCAAGGGATAATAAATGAAATTATGATGTTTTATTTTGATTATATTACAATATTTTATAAATATTTTAATGACCATTTATTATATATTAAGTAAGTCTTTGAAATATTTAGGTAGTTTGGGGTCTCACTTAACCCCAATATATGCATATTTTTAGTTCATGAAGGCAATTTCATAGGCCATATTATCTCCAAAAGAGGGATTACAATTGATATTGAGAGGGTATGTGTCATTCAATCATTGTATTTTCCTAGTTATAAGAAGGGCATGCAAATTTTTTTGGTAAGAATTAACTTTGTTACAAGGTTCATACCTAATTTTTCCAACCTTGTGATAATACTAATCTCCATGTTGAAGAAGAATATGGATTTAAACTAGACTAAGGAAGGAATGGATATCTTTGAGGCAATAAAACATGCCATATCCCAAGATCCTACATTGGTAAATCTTTATTTTATAAAGTAATTCACCGTATATACCTTTTGAGGTGTGGATACTACATTAGCTATGCTTGTGTATTATAATGATGAAGGGTTAGAGTAGATAATAAACTTATTTAGCCCAAGTTCATAGGATTATGAGGTGAGATATATTTTTGTATAAAAACATGTACTTTATATAGTAATAATTCTTAATAAATTCATACATTTTGTCTAATAACAAGGTCCATCTAATGGGCTCTCACCTAAGTGTCAATGAATTCATTTTAAGCAAGGACTTGAATTAAAAGAGGGAAGATTAGATAACAAGAGTGATGGAGTATGTCATGGATATTAAAGTCATATATTTGGTAAGGGGAAAACTATTATGAGAGAAACTAGATTAGGGTTTGCAAGATTAGTGTTATAATAATGCCAACATCTAGTCACACCTCTACTCTCTAAGAGCTAGACTAAAGATATGATAAGATTTGTGGATGCCCCAAGGTCTATAAAAAAATCAATAGAAGGTAATTTATATTAAATTTTATTCTATGTCTTAGTGGATGGCATTTTGTTTAGGAAGGATGTTAATGGTGTGATTTTGAGGTATGTTGAAATAAATTAGATTGATAAGGTTTTAAAAGAGATCTAGGACTAAATATGAGTTGGGAATTTTTATCTAATAACCACATTTTTAAAAATAATTAGGGCATGTTATTATTGTCCTAAATTTTTTAGGAATGCATATTCATGGGTGAAGAAGTGTAAGAGGTTTGTTTTCTTCAAAGGTAAATAGAAATTGGTAGCCCTCCCTCTCCATCCCACTTAGGTAGACCATCCCTTCATGAAATGGGGATTAGACTTCATAGGGATGATCAATACACATTCAATTTTAGGGTATAAATAGGCCTTAATATCCACTAATTACTTTATAAGCTAGGAAAAAGTAGTGGCTCTCCAATGTGTTGGATTTTTATGAGGGCATAGTAATCAGCTTTAGATTTTCTTTTACAATCATATATGATAATGCAATGTCTTTTCTTGGAAATAAAATAAGTGAGTGGGTAGTTATTCATGGAATTTAATTGAGAAATTATTCCAACTACTATCCTAAAGGTAATGACTTAGCAGAATCCACTAACAAGAACCTAATTGATATTATCAAGAGAATAATAGAAGAGAAGCAAAGGTCATGGCATACAAAGTTGAAGGCAACCTTATGGGCTGATAGAATAACTCTTAAAATGGATTTAGGTAACTCCCCTTACATTATTATGTATGTAAAGGAGGAAAGGATACCTATATCACCTGAATTCCATCCCTAGAGCTCACACAAAACTAGAATTGATGGAAGAAGATGCCATGATAGTTAATTTTTTAGAATTAATGGAGTTTTAAGAATATAGAGACCAAATAATTCATGCAATGGAGATAAACCAAGATAAAATTAAGAGGTATTTATAAAAAAATGGTAGCTTTGAAGATTTTCCAAGAGGGAGACATAATTCTCAAGTGGCATGAGGAGAGAACTAAGCCTATAAATAATACCATGTTTGAATCCATGTGGAATAGACCATATATGATCTCTAGCTATAAGGAAAATAATGATTTTCAACTCTTTACGTTAAATGGTGAAGAGTTACCCATCCTAATTAATGGGATTCTCCTTAAATATTGATATTAAGGTATGTTTTCACCCTTTTTACATAGTAGTTATGTGTCTTCTTTTCTCTCCAAGTGTTGATACATATTTTCTTTGAGTAGGTATAGTTGATTTGACCTTTTCATAAGTTTTTTAGCATATGTTGTTATTTTTTGCTTCATTGTTGTGTGTGTTGGAGGTGGTTATCAACCTTGTCATGGTTAGAAATCATGTTATAGTCTTGTTTTTTCTTCTAAATTAGGTTATTATTGGTTTCAAGACTCCTATGCTCAATAAATACATCAAATAAGTTGGTCTTAATGTTTGGATAGATTAAAACCCCTAAGAAGTCACCAAATTATTGGTTATTTTATCCACCAATAGGCCTTATCAACTTGTATAAAAGGATGAGTAGATATTTTTCAAAACCATCTAGATAGAATCCCCTCCAAGCATCTTCATGGTATTTAGGTGACTTCTAGATCAGGTATGGTGAACTCATTGATATTCCTACACTTATACCTTCTTAAACAAGGTCTCACAATTAGTTGTTGAGGTCATTATTATAAGATCCATATAAAGGTCTATTTTGGCATGAAATTTAACAAGTAATGTGTCTATTAGAGGATGTGTTTACAATATTAGGCCATAAAAGTATCTTAGATTTATAGGAGTCCAATATGAGTGTTGTAATGAGAAGAAGTTCAAGATAGGTCTGTTTTCAATGTAAAATCTGCCAAGAGACTCATAAGAAGCCACACTAATATTGGAAAGATCTATACCTTGAAATGGTCATGTACTATTACTTAAGATAAATCTTTTTCCATGTTTTTTGATCCATCCATTTAGGTCATGAGAGATCATAGCCTTCATAATAACCATGTTTGAGTTATTTGAGATCTAAATCTATATACCTTTTTCCCTAAAAACTTGCATAATGCCTAAGAGCTTCCACACCACTTAGTCCTCATGCTCCCTTCATGAGTCCACATGGACCTCATATGAGATATTTTAATCCATAAACATACCATTATCATGTTTTAAAATTTGAAACTCATCCTAACATTTAGAATTTTATATGAGAAAGTGTATTATAAGTTATGGATCATGAAAGTGTCCTCAAGTTTTTAGTTTGGATAATGAGAAGAGTGAACTAAGTGAAAATAGGGTTCCATGAGAATATGATTATGTTGCAAGGTTTTGGAGAGTTTTTAGACTATGAATATGATATAATTAGGTATATATGAATCAAGAGCATATAATGACATTTCAATACATACAAGCTATGTTTCAAGTGTTGTTACTTCAAAGAGGTTTGAATGAGAAAATGGAAGATGAGAGATACTTGAAGAAGCATTCATGGTAATAAATTTCCTCAAACTTTATCTTGAGTTTGAGTTCAACTTCAAGCTCATAAATCTTGAGCTTTAATTCACTTCAATTTTGGTCTCCTCAAATTTGATCTTAACTCTAAACTCCTAAAGCTTGAGCTTAGATTTAACTTTGAGCTCCACTTCAAGATTCCCAATTTGAGTTTAAATTTAATCTATACCTCAATCTCAATTTTAACCCCACCTTGAGATGAAACTCTCATGATGTCATTTTTTAAGGTTCAAAGCATTCAAGGATCTAATATTGACTAAAAAATGAACCCCTTTTATATGTCCAAGTATATAGCTTCTAGCACTCAAATAATAATGTGAACTACTTTACAAGCTTCATAGAGGAATTATGGTTTGGACATGAGTATAAAATAAAGTAATTTATTGAAAAATGAACACTAATCCTTTAACCAAAGCATAATTGTGGTTTATGTGTTCTAGGACAACATTTTACAAAGCTCGAGGTCTTCGAATGGAGCATTTGAAATGGGTATACAATCCTTAAGAAAAAAATGAGAATACGGTTTTAAAATGTTCTAAGGTGCTAAAGAATTTAATTTCATAGAGTGAAAAAAATAAGGGCTTGGGCTTGGGCTTCTCCTTATCTCTCCAAGAATTCTCATTATTTCTCTCCCCTTATTTATCCACTTTTACAAACATATTTATATGTATGCTTAATGTTCATATGGTTGGGGGACTTTCTTTTTAGGAGGGATAATAACACATTTATTTATAATGAATACTAATCATTTTTATATTTTAACCTTTTAATAGTCACCAGTAGGGTGTTGTGGGATAATTAATCCCTATGTTTTAAAGGTTTTAGGCTCCATCTTCCAACTACCAACCTCAAGCTCAAGTCACACTACTAAGTTTAAGATTGATTCAAATTAATAGGGTCAAGATTGAGTCACATTATTGTATATTTTATCCTAATTTATAACTTTTAATTGTAATCTCATGCATCATTCCTCCACTAAATCAGCTTGCCTGAGCTCGAGCTCACCCAAGCATTGAGCATAGTGTGGTCTTAAAACTAAGGAAGAAGGGAGCTCAATTATATTTAGACACTTTAATAGTGACCAAAAAAGTGCATGTGGGATAATTATCCCAAGTTTTATAAATATTTTATTTATATCATCATGGATAAACTTATGATATATTATCATGGCTAAGATCAACATGCATTATCATGGCTGAACCTGAGTTGAATTTTTAAGGCTAAATTTGAGTTGCACCATCATGATCGAGCTCATGAAACAAATAACAACTAAGGTGATCTATCCAACATGAGGATGCATGAAAATACAAAGCATAAATTATAGCCTAGTAATATGACCAAGAATTAAGGGGTGTGATTTTGTATATCAATCGAATAAACATTTCCATTGCTACCAATGTGGGACTAAAAGTCCCTTATTTATGAAATGTGCATGCTTGATCTTAGCCTCAAGCTCAAATATAACCTAAAGTTGGCATTGATAAATTTTAAAATTGATATCATTCATTTCATAGTGTAACATTAGATTCATTCACCCTCAAAATCAAAAATTACCCAACCATTAGTTCATTAAATGTTAACAATCCCACAATAGGAAGGATAATAGGTTTATCTTATCGATCTCAATATTGATGAGCTCTAAGAAAATATTGGTAAATCTATAATATTAGTCCCACATGGAATATATAGGTGGTGAAATGGGATTTATATACTAAAGACATGTGTATCAACTTGGTTTTGCATCACTCATCATGAGAGGCTTAGTGTTAATGCATGAAAGGAGGAGGAAACATTATTGTAAGGTTGTGTTAAATTCCATATAGGTTGTTTGATATATAAGATGAATACAAATATTTATCTAGTTATCTTGAGTCTAATCTTAGGCTTGAACTCAATATTAGCCTCAAGATCAAGTTCAATGATCTCATATAACAAGCATAACATAGTGGAAATATCAATCCAACATAGAATAGGTGGATATGTAAGAAAATGTTCATAATCTAGTGGTATTTATAGCTACTTAGTCTTGTATGGAGCATTTTTACCAAGTAAAAAACATAATATTTGGTCTGGTAGCATGTGCAAGGTAATATATTACATGGGTCAAGTAAAGCATTGAAAGCATTGCATCAAGGAATGTATGAGCCTTAATCTAGTACATTGAGCCAAAATTGAGTCAAATATATTGGATGAACTCAAATTTAACCTAAATCTTGGGATCCTTTAAATCAAATTCAATATTAACTCTAAGATCCTTTAGATTGACCTCGATCTTGACCTCGACCTCAAGCTCCTCTAGCCTAAACTCGAGCTCACCAAGCTCTATCCCATCACTTTTTTTTTTCACTCCATTGTAAAAATTATTCTTAAAACCTTAAACCCTAGGCTATATTTTTATACTTATAAAGGTTTACAACATATATATAAAGGTATGAAAACCTTCACATAGTTAATTAACCTAGTATGAACCTTGAGGTATGAATCATGACAAGGTTAGAATGCATCCTAACATTTGAAATTGTTATGAAATTTGAGAGAATACATAAACATAAAAAATGAAATGTGGATTTTAAGGGAGGTTTCAACCTCAAATGTATTTATGTAGATCTACCAATTTAAGTAAAGATACAAGAACTTATTAATGAAGGAAAGATCCTATCAAAATGGTGATGGAGGTTTCATCTTGAGGAAGAGTATACCATCAACCTATAATCATTAGGATGAAGCTTCATTAAGCTTATAAATACTCTACCATCAAACTAGGTTAATGTCTTGATGATTGAAGGTTTTTTAAGGATCTAAGCCTAATGAATAAATTCTAACATATCTGTAGGCTCCTAAAATATATTCAAAGTTTTTTGATGATTCCAAAGGATTATTTAGTGCAAGAAAAGATAGACATATTATCAACCTTAACCAAGAGGTCAAGAATGAGAGTTATAAGTATATTTATAGGTTTGTGAGTTATGAGTAGAGAGGATTGTGGTAGATATGTAAAGGCATAAACCACACCTTTTACATTTAATAAATATGCATTAAATGGGAAATAGAGGAAAAATATAGAATAGGAGGGTTCAAGAGTGAAATAAATGGAGACAAAATGAAATTGTAAATGTTATTTCATGACCCAACATGCCTATTGTTGCACAAAATTAGAATATGTTTAGTTATGTTTCCTTATCTCCCATTTATTCATAATAGTAGTAGAATATTTTTAGTTTATGTGAATCACTATGGGAACCATCCCTTTCTATAGACTCACCCTTCACACAAGGTCACCCACATCTTGATAGGTGTTTCCATTGTATCAACTAAAAGGAGAATCCTTGAAACCACTTCTCCAAAGGATGAAATTTATAATGATATCAAATTGTGGCACACTTGATGGTACTAATACTTGAAGTGTTCAAGATATTTTCTAAGGATTTTTATTGTTGGAAAGTTTCAATGTTTATACACATATATATAGCATCTAGTGACTCCAAAAGGATAATAATGATCCTAGTTTTAGGCTAGTTCCTCAAATTTAATGACAAAAATCACAACCAAATAATATTTAAAAGGTAAAATTTATAATTTTATTGAATTGACCTTTGATTTAGCAAGAAGGAAGAGGTATCTTAGGATATATCCATTCCTTAGGCATTTTTCTATTGCCTTTTCCCCTCACATAGCCTATTACCATTTCAAAACTTTCAAAGGTTTGTCCTTATAAACCAATATTTTATCATCTTTAATGTGTTAATTCCATTAAACCTTTCCTAACATGATGAAATACTTGTAACTACCCTAAAAAATGTTTTATTTTTCAATGGAGGAGACACAACTACCCATATTAACCATATCAAAGATGTTACAAATATTTTTTCACTACATCATGTTGTCTAAGAAAAAGTATCTATCACATTATTATGTACCTCTTTCAAGGTAAATGACTTAAATTAGTATAGGGGTTTGATGTTGAATTCCATCAGCACATGGCATGATCTTGGAGAGGCTTTATGTTAGTAGTTTAAAGTCAAATTAGATAATTTGTCCTTGGTTGAGTAATTGACAACCATCAAGAGGGAACTACATGATTATATGTTTGATTTCAACTTCATGTTTTAGAATACATTGGATAGGATCCCATAGTTGGTAAGACCTACACCTAAATATGATTCTTTATACTAGCTTAGAATACTAAACAATGACATTTAAGTAATGATATAATATATGGGTGTTATAACACTTCTACAGGTTATGAGGTGGTAATTAGTGCCAAAAAAAATATCATATAAGTTAAAAAGATAGAAATAAGGCCTATTATTCCTATTTCTCCTGAATTAAAGCCTACACAACCTACCCAACCAACTTTGGCCCCTATTCCTATGCCTACAAGTTAACCTGCTAGTCATGCATGAACTCCTCCTAGTGAGCTTCATGGGTGAAGAGTTTACTTAAAAAATTTTATAATGGGTTAGTTTCCTTGAATAGGGAAAAATAAAAAATAATATACCCTATCATCCTGTAAGTAGTCCTTCCAACACAATAGGCAACCCTTCTATGGAAATTCTAAGGCACAAGGAACTATTACCCATGTTATACCTTATAACATCCATAATACCCTTGTTCCTATCACTTCAAAGTAAATTATGCATGTTCAAAATAACCTTCTCTAATATTATGAGTGGTGTTGTCCTTGTAGACAACCTAAAATCAAACAACCTCTCCTAATGGTCTATTTAATTAGACATTAATGTTACAAATTTTATCACCTTCTCAAGATACATAAGTTGAAGTACCATCTCAAGGATAATCCTCTCAAATTTAGGTGAAAGTTGATTCTACACTCCTAAATTAGAAAGAGGAAGAATATTGTGGAGTAAATCAGACTGAGCATTAAAACATGGCTTCTACATCCATAAAAATCAATACAAGAGAAAATAAAAGGGATATTGAGGTGGAGAAATTAGGGTTTAATGGTCATAAATCATATTTTCAAAGAACTATGAGGCCTATTTCAATCTCAAAATCTCAAGAACATTAACAAAAACAACCCATAAGAAAATAGGTTTAGCCTAATGAGCATGCCCAACCCAAGAAAGTTTAAAAACCCATTACTGCTCCTAAAACTCAATCAAATTTTGGTATCAATTCTTAAAATGCCCTTGATTAGATGAAGAAGACAAATGTCAACATCTCAATGTGGGAAAGTTTTTCTATCCCTAGATAAAATGATTTGTTCTAAGTATCCATGTTTAATATTAGCCTTGCAAATGAATCATCTAAAGAGAGCAGGTCTATCTTCACCAACATAGCTAAGTATAATATAGATAAATTAGCTATAAGTGGTAAAATACAACCCTTATATGTCTCTCTAATCATATGTGATAATTTGGTGCATAATTTCATTATTAATAGTGGTGCCAGTAACTTAATAATACCTAAGAAAATTATTAATAAGTTAGGTCTAAAGTATGAGCCTTTCTCTAAGGGAGAAATTTAATTAGATGGTACAACCATCAAGAAAATTAGAGTAATTAAAGGTTTGAGCCTCACCTTGTATGTTTTCCCCAACTTCTCAATCCCTCACTTATCATATACCTTCTAGCTTACTTTGAATTGTGTCTATATAGGGATTTTATTACCAAGATTAGAGGCTACCTACCTATCCAAAGATTGGTATCATTTATTATTTATGACTAAATATGGGACTAAGTTACTATCTAATATAATCCTATAATAAATAATCATGTGGATTCTTATACACCAAATGTTCCTAATGCTAATTACACAATTCTACATTACTTAACGGATTTCATGACCTTTTCCTAGATGAATGTGTTATTTGTCACCATGAATATGACCCCTACAATATGGTTGATCAGACTAGTCTTGGCACCTATTGATTCCATGAATAAGGTTTTGTCATTCCAAACCTAGTCAAGCCTAGTGGGCATACTAAAGGAATTTGTCAAAATTTTTTTATGGATCCAAAATCAAGAATGAAGCAGGGGTAGGTGTGATGCTAGTATCCCCCATGAATAAAAATTTCTATGTTAATCTTTAGTTTCAATTCATCTATACAATCAACTCATCTAAGTATGAATCCCTCATACATGGTCTCCAATGGGGTAGAGAGAGAGGAATAATACATCTACAAATATTTGGAGATAGTGAATTGATTATAAACTAGGTAAGAGGGTAGAGTGTGAATATGAACCAATTTTTTAAAACATATAAACATAAATTTTGGGATATTATGGAATATTTTGAAACTTTTAATGTGCAATCAGTCTCAAAAAAAGAGAACAAAATGATAAAATGTTGGATGCTATTAGTGCTCAATTTAAAATTCTTGATAAAATCAAAAAGGATAAATTACAACATATTAAGGTGATTTTGAGGCATTTTGTATTTGATAACACCACCAATTAGTATATGTTTGATAATAATAAATAAATATCCCTTTTCTTGTATGAAAAAGTTAAATTCTCTACAATAAACCAAAGTAAACTATAATATTAATTGGATGTTTAGGTCATTATTTGAGGTCAAATAAGGTTCCAAAAGGGTTGATCATCCTTGAAAACATCTTCAGTGTTGATGATCAGATCATAAGAGAAAAAGTGAACATGAAGATCAAGCATGAACACTATGAGTAAGTTATAAACTTCAAGAAGAATCATATACATCTTGAAAAGGTATGTACTAAGAAATAAAAATATGTATTTGTTGAACTTTAACAAGAATTTGAATACATATTTCATGGGAGTATAGTGATCTGAAGGGATTTGATCCTAGTTTGGCACAACATACTATAGATCTAAATTCTAATGCCAAACTATTAAGATAGAAATAGAGGCCCATAAACCCAATGATATGGCCTCTCATGAAGAATTCATTTACCAAGATAATTAAGGATATGATCATATTCTTGATTGAGCATTCATCTTGGGTTATAAACTTGGTCCCTATGAGGAAGAATAATGGAAATATAATGTTGTCTATTGATTTAAAGGATCTAAATAGAGATTCATTGAAGGACCACTACCCATTCCCTTCCATGAAACTAATTTTTCAAATGGTGATAGGCTCAAAAAATTTCTTTGTTTTAGATGGTTATTATTGCTACAAATAGATATTGGTTAAGGAAGAGGATCAGTTCAAGATGGCCTTTACCATATAATGGGGGATTTCTGCCTATATGAAGACTAATTTTGGATTATATAATGCTGGAGTTACCATTTAAAGAGCCATGGATATGGAATTTTAAGGGCTAATCAATGACATTGTGATTCTTTATATTGATGGTATCATATTATTTTCTAATTATGCTAATGACTATTTATTCCATCTTAACCAAGTCTTTAAAAGATACAAGCATTTTGGGGTCTCACTTAACCCCAATAAATGCATATTTTCAGTTCATGAAGGTAAGTTCCTAGCCATATTATCTTTAAAAGAGTGCTTATAAGTGATCCTGAGATGGTAAGTATTATTATATCATTGTATTTTCCTAGTAATAAGAAGAATATACAAAAAAATTTGGGAAGAATTAAATTTGTTAGAAGGTTCATTCCTAATTTTTCTAACCTTGTGAGAATAATAACCTCCATGTTGAAGAAGAATATGGATTTCAGCTAGTCTAAGGAATGAAGGGATAATTTTAATGTAATAAAATAGGCCATAGACCAAGTTACCACACTTTCAAATCTTCATTTAATCAAGTAATTCACCCTATATGCCTTTAGAAGTGTGGATACTACCTCAACTATGTTGGTGAGATAGAATGATGAAGAGTTAGATTAGCCAATAGCCTTATTTAACAAAATTTTAGAGGACTTTGAGGTGAGATATAATTTTGTATAAAAACATGTACTTTCTATAGTAATAGGTCTTAATAAATTTAGTCATTTGGTGTCTAACAACAAGGCCCATCTAATGGTCTCTCACCTAAGTGTCAATGATTTCCTTCTAATCAAGGACTTGAATGAAAAGAGGGTAGGTTGGATAAAAAGGTGATGGAAAATGATGTGGATATTAAAGTCACAAATTTGGTAAGTATAAAAGGCTTATGTAAGAAACTAGATTCAAGTTTTCAAGATGACAAGAAGATCATCCTAGTAATTCAAGAAGACTAATAACCAATTGCACCTATACTCTCTAAGAGCTATACTAAATATTTAATCAGATTTCTAAAAATAGGTGAATACCCCCTAGGTATAAACAAATCTAAGAGAAAGGAATTTATATTTTAATATATTACTTATATCTTAGTGGATGGAATCTTATGTTGTGATTTTGAGGTGTGTTGAAATAAATTAGATTGATAAGGTTTTGGAAGAGTTCTATGAAGGAATATCAGGTGGAAATTTCACTTCAAGAACCATGGATTTGAAAATAATGAGGGTAGGCTAATATTTTCCTAAATTGTTTATGGATGGATATTCATGGGTGAAGAAGTGTCAGAGGTGTGTTGTCTTCACATGTAAATAAAAATTGGCAACCCTCCCTCTCCATCCCATCCAAGTAGGGAAACCCTTCATGAAATGGGACATAGACATCATAGGGATTATCAATCCACCTTGAAGTAAATGGAATAAAGGGTATTAACATCCATTGATTACTTTACAAGGTGGGTTGAAGTAGTGGATCTCAAGGAGGCAAATTATATTGATGTTTTATATTTATACGGGGACATAATAACCAGGTTTGGAGTTCCTTATACAATCATTTCTAATAATGCAATGGCCTTTGTTAGAACTAAAATGAGTGGGTAGTCAAACATGGAATTTAACTGATCACTTTTTCTAACTATTATCCCCAAGGCAATATCTTGGTAGAATCCACTAATAAGAACCTAATCAATATTATCAATATAATAATAGAAGAGGACCAAAGGTCATGGCATACAAAGTTAAAGATAGCCTTATGGGATGATAGAATCCCTCATAAAAGGGTTATATGTATCTCTCATTACATGATTGTGTATGGTATGGAGGTAAGGATGCCTATATCACTTGAACTACCATCCCTACAGCTCACACACCATCCAAAATTGATGGAAGAAGATGCCATGATAGTTTGATTTATAGAATTAATAAAGATACAATAAGCTAGAGATCAAGTAATTCATGTAATATATCTTCACCAAGATCAAATGAATAGGTCTTTTGATAAAAGGTAAGATATGAGGATTTCCAAGAGGGAGACATTAATATCAAGTGGGATGAAGGGATAACTAAGCCTAAAAATCATACCATGTTTGAATTCACATGGAGTTGACCATTCATGATCTCTATCTATAAGAAAAAAAATGCTTTTCAACTCTCTAGGTATTGTGAAGAGTTGTCCATCCCAATTAATGGGATGTTCCTTAAAAATTGATATTTAGGTCTATTTTCACCCTTTTTACATAGTAGTTATGTGTCTTCTTTTCTCTCTAAGTGTTGATGCACATTTGATTTGAGTTGTTCTAGTTTATTTTTCCTTTCCCAAAGTTCTTTGTTAAGTTTTTTGTTATTATTTTCTTCATTTTTGTGTGTTGGAGGCATTTATCAGCCTTATCAGGATAAGAAGCATGTTAAAATCTTGTTTATTCTTCCAAATCATGTTCTTGTTACTTGCAAGACTCCTACACCTAATGGATGCACCAAAGAAGTAGGTCTCAATGTTTGGACATACCAATACCCCCAAGAAGTCACCAAATTGTTGGATATTTTATCCACCAAGAGGCCTTGAGGAATTGTATATAAGTGGGGTTATATTATTTCAAAACTAGCTAGATATAATACCCTACAAGAATCTTCATGGTGTCTAGGTGATTCCTAGATTAATTATGGCAAAATAATTGATATTCATACACTTATACCTTATTAAATAATGTCTACCAATAAATGGTTGAGGTCATAATTGTAAATTCCCTTTAGAGAACTATTTGGGCATGACCTTTAATAAGTAATGTGTCTAGTAGAGTATTCATTTAAATTTTTAGGCCATTAAAGTCATCTTATCTTTAAAAGAGTATAATGTGAGTGTTACAATGAGAAGAGGTTTAGGAGAGGTTTTTTTTGACTACAAAATATACCAAGAGTCTCCTAAGTAACCACACTAATCATGACAAGATCCTTGAGGAAAATCTTGTTCCATGTTATTTGAGCCATTCATTTAGGTTATGAGAGATAATATCCTTCAAAAGAACCCAATTTGAGCTATTTTAGATCTAAAACTATTTTTATTTCATCCCTAAAATCCTTGAATAATGCCTAAGATCTTAGCCACCACTGAGTCCTCATGCTCTCTTCACCCCTTCATGATTCTACATGGACCTTCTATGAGATATTTTAAGCCATAAATATACCATTATGATGTTTTAAAATTGAAAACTCATCCTATAATTAAAAATTTTATATTATAAAGTGTATTAAAATTTATGGTTAGTGAAAGTGTGCTCAAGGTTTTAATTTTAAGCATGAGAATGATGGACTAAGTGAAAATAAGGTTCTATGAGATTATTAGTATATTACAAGGTTTTTTAGCATTTTTAGACTATGAAGATGATACAAAGAAGGAAAAATGAATCAATAACATGAAATGATACTCTAATATGTATAATCAATGTTTCAAGTGTTGTTACTTTAAAGGGGTTTGAAAGATAAAATGGTAGCTGAGAGATACTTTAAGAATCATTGATGGTGTTTGAGTTCTTCAAGTTCAAGCCCAAGTTTAAGATCAAATTCAAGATCCTTGAGTTCAAGCTCAAATTCATTTCAATTTATGGCTTCTTGAATTTGATCTTAGTTTCTATTTTAACTTTTAGCTATACTTCAAGATCCTCGAGCTCAATTCTAACTTCAACTTCAAGCTTCACTTTAAGATACCTAATCTAAGATCGATTCTAATTTCTACCTTAGGCTCAAACATTCATGATCTCACTTGTCAATATTCTAAGGATGTAAGTAGCCACTATCAAGCCAAAGATGAACACCTTTTGTATGACCAAGTATATAAATTCTAACACTTAAATGCAAATATGAACTTCTTTTCAGGTTTCATAGAGGAAGTATGGTTTAGACATGAGCAAAAAATGAAGTCATTTGATGTAAAAATGAACATTGGTACTTAAAATAAAGCATAATAATGTTTTGTGAGTTCTTAAAGAGCATTTTCTAGAGCTCCAGGTATTTGAAATATGTTTTTAATCCTTGAGAAAAATAAATAAAACAAGGTGTAAAATGGTCTAAGGTGCCAAATAATTACATTACATTAAGTGACAAAAATATGGGCTTGGGCTTGGGATTCTCCTTATATCTCCAAGAATGATAATTATTTCTCTCCCTTTATTTATTTACTTTTATAAGTGTATTTATATGTATGATCAATGTTTGTATTGTTGGGGCTCTTTTCTTTAGGAGGGGGGATCTACCACATTTCTTCACAATGCATACTAAGCATTGTTATATTTAAACCCTTCAATAGTCACCAGTATGGTGCATGTAGGATAATAAATCCCTATGTTTTAAAGTTTTTGATCTTGATACTCTAACTACCAGCCTTGAACTTAAGTTGCATTACTGATCCTAATCCCAAGTCACATTTTTATGGTCAAGCTCAAGTCACATTTTTTATGAATTCCAAGATCCAAATTTAGAAACAAGTAGTGCACAGAGAATTTTAATTTCACAAACAATAATATTCTACTATATTTATCCTTGATTAATCAGTATGAACATAATACAAATATATAGGAATATTATTCCTATAACTTCTCCCCTATTTTCTCTCACACTTAAATCCTATAATTAAGCACACATTATTTATGATATATTATTATAACCATTAATAATATATTTTAACTAATACAATCTTATTGTATTAAACATACAGTTACACACTAACTAATTACTATTTACCTTTTGGTAAATATCAAACTTACTATTTACCTCTTGGTAAATATCTAAATTTCCTAACATTCCCCCCATAGTTTCTACATGGTGAAGAAACTTTCACACTCTTATCTGCAGTATGCTCACTCATTGTAGCATGCCCTCTTTAACTCATGACCTTGATTTAAAGAGAGCCTCACTCCTCTCATGGTTTTATAGATTTACCACAAACCTTGACATGAATAGGAATCTCTTTTTATCTAGTTTTCACCTTCTAGTGGTTTTTCAGATCTCTACCACAAACCCTTTCAAGATCCATGAACTAACTTACATTGGTGTTTTTAGCCTTTCATAATGTTTTTACATCAGGAAATCATGTTTGGAATTTGATCTAAAATTACATTTATTGAACAGGCATATTCTTCTATTCTTATTCTAAAAAACACATAGTGGAAATGAAAAACACACCATATTACATATATGTCACCACATCATTGGTGTGGCCCCGTCTTTTGAAGTTTATGAGAGGTCGCTAAAAGACCTCTATCCACTAGTATGTTAATTCTCACCCAGTTAATGAAGTGTTATTGAAGCTTAGGTGCATGATTTTTTTGAGGGAAATTCTCACCCCCCCCACCCCACCCACCCACAATGTGGATGTCATGTACAAGTGAAAATGTGTCCATAAGGCAATTTTTTTATTTGTATAATTTTTGAATTTATATTAATTTTGACAAAACAACCTAATGTACAAAATGACTCTTGACTCATTATTGACATTTTCCAAAAATTGAATCAAATGACATTAACCTAATTCACCTAAATGACAAGACTTAATAACAAGACATTATTTTATTTTTGATACTGACAGAAACATGACCACTTAAAAAAATATGACAAAAGACACTTTGGATATCGATGATATTGATAATATCTATTCTTTAACATATAAAATAATTTTCTTTGTTTATCACAAAACTTTTGACAACATCACAATGACATTTAATGACATATAAACTATAAGACACTTTAGAAAAAAAATACCATTAAATAACATAAAACTAAATTAACTATAGACTTGTAAATGTTATTGGTATATACCAAAATAATAAATTAAAAAACTTATGATAGTTATTTTAATCACAGTATCAATCTTGTTAGAGAATCTGATGAAGACCAAACTTAAATTATATAACAAACACAATAAAACTATAAAATTTATATGGAGTAAACAAATAGCAAATTGACCTTTTAATTTTGAATTGATAAATAGAAATAAAACCTAAAGAGACGTGATCTCGGTAGATCAAAAAATTAATGTGAATCACAGACTTTTTATAAAACTATGTGAAACCATGAAAGAGTAGATAAATGAATAAAATTATCATGTTTAGATAATTTTTGGAGTAAACTCAATGTGATGTGTAGCTGGGCAGGGCAGCTAAGAATCTAATAGAAGTAATTTGTGAGGATTCTAATTTGCACAAAGAGAATTCAAATTATAAATCTGATTCTTAACAGAAATGAATACCACTCAGAGTTGAATGAACAAAACCATTCAATGTTATCTGGAAGGTGTCTAATGCAAAGGCATGACCGATGGCACATAGGATCAAATTAACATGAAGTTAGGATGCCATGATGTAGTATGAAATTTTAGCAGTAATCCTTAAAAAATCAATTGACCATATGAAAATGTCACTCAGGTCCATGCTTTTCCTTCCTATTTCTTTGTTGTGAAAATAATTTTATAGATGGGAGGTGAGTTGAATAGAAGGTAGAAATGGATTTCCATGATGATACATTTGTCATTGATAGGGATATCTAGCATAAAAGAGACATATATGCATAGATCAACACACTAAACTATAATATCAAATCTAACAAACACATGTTAAAACCACTACTCAAATTCTTCTTTACATCTTATTTATCTCATCAATGTGGAAACTATAAATTTTAAATTCTCCTCACACTGCTCAAAATCTCACCCTGATCTAATACCAATTTTACAAATTTAAAAAGTAAAATTCAAAAACAAGTAGTGTATAGAGAATTTCAATTTCATAAACAATAACATTCAACTCTATTTCTCCTTGATTAATCAATATGAACATAATACAAATATAAAAGAATAATATTCCTATAAATTCTCCCCTATTTTCTCTCACACCCAAATCCTATAACTAAGCACACACTATTTATGATATATTGTTATAACCATTAACAATATATCATAATAATATAATATTATAACTAATACAATCTTACCATATTAACCATATAGTTACACACTAACTAATTACTATTTACCTTTTAGTAAATATCAAACTTACTATTTACCTCTCAATAAATATTAACCCAACATTGATGTAAAAGCTAAATTTCCTAACAACATTACTATAACCTCAAGCCTAGGTATTAACTTCCAAGTCTTACCTCATGTATCATGATTCCATCGAATTGAGATTGCTCGAGCTCAATCTCACCAAAACATCAAGCATAGTGTGGTCTTATAATAAAAAAATAAAAAATCTTGGTTGTATTTATACACTTAAAAAATGACTAATAGGGAATATGTGGGATAATTATCATAAGTTTTATAAATATTTTGTCTAGTTCATCATAGACAAACCTGAGCCACATTATCTTCAAGTTGCATTATCATGGATGAACCTAAGTTGCATTGCTAAATAAAAATATGAGATATGTCATCGTGATCAAGCTTATGCACCAAGCAACCATTAAGTTAAGCTATCCTACATGAGGATAGGTGAAAATGCAAAACATCAAGCATAGATCAATCTTATGACCAAGCCTTAAGGGGGTACTTACATATATCAACTGGATGAACATTTCCATCACTATCAATGTAGGATTAAAATTCCCTTATTTTATGAAATGCACATGCTGAAGCACAGACTTAAGCTTAACTCTATTATCAAGATAACACTGATGAAGTCACCAATGGAGCTTATATATTCCATAGTACAACTTTAGATTCATGCACCCTTGCCATTGATAAATACCTAACTATCAGTACATTTAATTTCAAAGATCCCAAAATAGGAAGGAAAATGGTTTGAGCTAATTAAGCCCAAGATCAATGATCTGTAAGCAAATTTGGGTACAACTATAAGATTAATCTCATGCTTATTATGTAGGTGTTGAAAGTTATTTTATATACTAAAGATCTATGTATCAAATTGGTTATGCATAAACCATTTTAGTTGATATCGAGCTTAGTGAATTCATAATGGGAGGTTGGGTGTTGAGGTGTGCATAAAAAAGGAAATATTTCTCAAAAGATTGTGTCAAAAGACATAGAGGGTACTTGAGATCTAAGATTGAGTCCATTAGTTAACTAGCAAGCTCGAGTCTAAGCTTAGCCTCGAACCTAATCTCAACTTCAATCTCAAGCTCAAGATCAATGAGCTCACCTAACAATCATATCATGGTTGAAATATTATTCCCATATGGACTAGGTAGGTAGGCAATTAGATGTTTATAGGTTAATGGGATACACAATTACTCAGTCTTATATGGACCATTTTAATTGAGAAAAGAACACAATTTTTGGGTTGGTAGCACATGAAAAGTAATGAATTTCATACGCTGAGTAGAGTATGGAAGGAATTGCATCAAGGAACATAGGATCCTTAGTCTGAGAAGTTGAGCTAAATTTGAGTTAGATATCTTAGAAGAGATCAAATTTAACTTTGATCTTGGGCTCCTCAAACTCAACTTTGAGCTCAAATCTGAGCTCCTCTAGCTTGAGCTCTATTTCAAGCTAAACCTCAAGCTCCTTTAGCCTGAACATAAGATTTTTGAAATCAATCCCATCACATATGTTTTTTCACCCTATTAAAAAAGGCCCACCCAAAACCTTAAACCTTAGGATATATTTTTGTGCTTGTCAAGTTTTATAGCATGTAGATAAAGGGATGAACACCTCCAAGTAGTCAGTTAAGCTAGTAATGAACCTCAAGGTATGAATCATGATAAGGTTAGAATCCATCCCAAGGTTTGAGCTCATTATGGAAGTTGTAAAGCATATATGAACATAAAAAATGGGATGAGGGTTGTAGGGGAGGTTCTAACCTCAAATATCTTTGCATAATTCTTCCAATTCAGGTGAAGATATATGAACTTATCAATGAAGGAAATCTCCTATCAAAATGATGATGGAGGTTTCATATCTAAGAAGAGTGTGACATCATCCCATAAGAATAAGGATGAATAATCATTAAGATTATAAATAATCTACCATCAAACCAAGCTAATGTCATGATGACTAAAGGATGTTTTAAGTAGCCAAACATACTAAAGAATTTCTAATAGATCTATAGGTTTCCAATATATATGCAAAGGTTTGTGATGATTCGAAAGGTGAGTTTAGTGTAGGAAGATACACATAGATTAGAAACCTTAACCAAGAGGTCAAGCATGAAATTTATAATCATAGTTTTAGGTTTGAGAGTTAATATGGGCAAAGAGGATGGTAGTAGAGAAATATAAGCCTCAAATATGTCTTCTCCATGCATGGATATGCATTCAATGGGAGTGGCCAAGTATTGTGTAAGAGTCTACAAGAGGGAAATTAATGGAGACTAAATGTAGTTGTAAAAACCATTTCATGATCCAAAATTCCTATTTCTTGGACAAAAAGAGAAGATGGGATAATTAATGCTACATGGAGGCTAATTTAACTAAAATGTGGAGGCCATTGAGAAAAAATAGGCTTTCTACTCCATCTCTATACTACACCAACATTGAAGGCCATCGATGCAACAAATCTAATGCATAGATGAGGGCCAATAGCCTAATTTATTTCACCCATTTTTAGATTTAAAACTAAAATTGAGATGTAATATAACATTTATGAGATTGTTTCACTCTTTTCTCCCCTTTCTCTTCTCATTTTATATATAATGGGTTGGAATTGCCTTATTGGGCATCCTTCTAATGGGTATGTCAAGACTCTACTTATTGAAGAACTTTTAATTGCATTTCAATCAATAAAAAGGAGTATTTTACCTTCGTATGAACTTGTGTTTTATGTGAATTATGGATTTTTTGATATGATCTTGTGATTGAAAGCATTTATTCCTTGATTATTTTCCAACTTTATCACCTCTATATAAGATAAGATTCCTTTTTCAAGTCATATTTTATGTGTAATCAACTTTTGGTAAATAATTAGCTATGAATAAGTGTCATTCCTCTTGGTTTATCCTTTATCCCTTATCTTTCTTATGAAATACTTATGAAAAATTACTTAATTTTTAAGTTATGTAAGCATATAAATTATTTTAGGGGTTTCATTATGCAAATTCTAAGCAAGTGAGGGATAATTATATTCTTATACATCACCTCCTTTTAGTTATGTTTCCTTCTCTCCCTTTTCCTCATAAAATTAGTAGAATAGTTTTAATTAAGGTTATTCACTAGGGGAACCATCCCTCTCTAGAGACTCACCCCTCATACAAGGTCACCCATAGCCTAAGGGGTGTTTCCATTGTATGATTTGAAGGGATAATCCTTGAAATCACTTCTCCAAAGGGTGATATTCAAATTGATAATAATAACAAGGAAGATTGAAGGTCTCATTTTAATTTATATATTTGGTTATTAAAATAATAATGGTGATAATTTTTATTGTTGGATTTAGCTTACATATACTTGTGATTTTTAAACCTTGACCTACACATATTATATACATTTGTGTTTGATATTTTTGAAGTAATGAGTTATTGTTTTCCTTATTTCATTTCTACATATAAGAAAGACTAATGGGAAGGGCAGAAATGTTTGGTTGAAGGTTTGTTTTTTCATATTGAAGACACACCTATGAATGTATTCAACATCTTGAATATGGGATTGCATATATTCATTTCTTCTGACAAATAAAATTGGTAGGGAAAAATAATGATTTAATATGATTTTATATAATATATTCATGTTCTATGAAAGTTATAAACTTTGAATTGTAATAAAATTATCTTAACCTCCATTTAGATTTTTTTAAGATAGTTAATTAACTTCTTGATCATTTTTTATTTGATAAGGTAAACAAACAAGCTTTAATGGATCCTTTAACTAGTACATTAAGTAAAATATAAATGTGATAGTCCATAAATAGGATAAACATAAGACAAAGACCCTCAAGGCTATACTAAACTTCTATTAATCATCTACTAAAACCACCATGATAACACTAGTATTTCATAATGATTTCTTGATCTTGATTTTGAATGCTTGGCATGGATTAATCCAAGTGGTTAATTAAGCTTGAAGTTTAAAAAATGAGGTTTAATGTATTGATTTTGGTATCTCTTTGTATTTTAATTCTTAGTTGTATAAGTCAAACCAAGTATTCTTAAAATCTACAACTACATGAGGGTCAACTAGATACATACATGTTGATGAGCATTCTATATAGCTCATTATATTTCATATAAATTGTCCACTAGTATTGCCTCCTATTTATATATTTTATTTGATTTAATAGTTAAGGTCTCATCTAAGTAGTAAATAAATACAATTATCTTTTGTTTATATGTGATACATTGTTGATTTTCTATCTTGTTATTTGTGTCTAACTTGGAAAAATGAGTACAATTTTGCATACAGAGATACATTTCTATGGAGTTATTATTTTGAGAAGTCATAAATAGTATTGGTAACATCTTTTTGGAAATAATTTTGATGACTTGGTGTAGAACATAGTGAGTTATGAATATTATTAGTCAATCTCTGAAGATATGCATAAGAAGTTCCAAATATGCTCCATTAAATCTTTGAAGATATTACAAAAAGATTTGAAGAAATTTTGAAAAAAATCTAAAAACCTATCGAGTTGTGCTTCAAAGATGCCTAGCTACACTCTAAAGATGACCAATTATACTATGTAGATTAATATAATAACTCCAAAGATATCTAATGTACATATATATATTTTCCATCTTTAGATATCTTTTTATAGATATTACTATTCAAAGTAATAGTCTAAAATTATTGAGATATAAATATATTTATATTTTGTAAATATGTACATAATTTATTCAGATATATGTTAGTTATAATTGGTCTATTTTTAGTTGAATCAGTTATAATGCCTCTTATGAGTGTGGGCTCAGATTCCTAGATCTTCTATTTAGAATCAATGAATTTTATTATTTTGTATTCTAAGAATAGTCATTGAGATGTTTTTTAAGTACATGTATCCTTCTCATTCTAGGGTAATAGTAGTAAAGAGAAAAGAAAATAAGAAAACATTCAAGTGTAATTTTTCAATAGAATTTATAGCATATCTGTTCCTTTTGAGAATGAATTATTAATATAGTACAACTTCTATTAAACTAATGAGTAAAATATAATCATATTTTAAGGAAGGAGTAAGGGCCCACTTCTCTCCAAAGATTAGGACAATTAGTATTTATATTTTATAGGTTAAAAGTTTATTTATTTTGAAATAGGTATATTTCATTTTACTACAAGTATGATTTCCCTTTCAATACAAAGTGTGATTTCCCTTTTAATGCAAAGTTTGTTACTTTTAATGTAAGTTTACTTTCATTAAAATGCAAATTTTTTTTCATTAAATACATGTAAGTCTCCTTTATGCAAAGTGTTTCTTTTAATTCTCATAAGAGTTAAGTTAATAGGAAAGTTTGTTGACTAAATAAATCATCTCCATATTCAAAATCTGTCAAGAAGTACTCTAGGTGACATCAGGCAATCAACATTCTCATATTATGAAATACAACATTGTCCTACCTAGTGGATCAAGTTGAGTGAGGAAACTCTATTGTCTTATGTTAGATGTTTAATTTATGGATGTTGATGGTGTGAACCAAAGAATCCTTCTAACAAGGAATAACATAGGGGATATCTAGTTAACAAAACTTTATAGATTTACCTTTTCTATAACATAGGATTAGAATCTTATTTGTTTCCCATAGGATTTAGACATCAAAAATAGAGTAAACACCCCCCAAACAATGAATTGTTAACTCAAATATCCAACGTCTCATTGCATACAACCTTGGACACTAGTCTTGGTATAAAATGGCACCAATCCATTGATTAGATAAATGAAAGGTATAGTGACAACCTATCCTTTTTTGTGCCATTTTTGAGGACTCTTAATTGGTAATTAATAAGTGTTAGTGGTATCTTATATTATATCTATATAGGGGAAATTAAAAGACATTCATATATCCTAAAAACACAAAACTAATCAATGACTCCTTAGATTTATGAACTACCTAAGAGATTCTTAAAGACCATTTATCTCTAAATAATCCCAAATAAAACAAGAAAAAGATAGGATTCTATCCTTGTTGAAAAGATCGTGAAGTGAAAGAAAAGTAATTGAAATCCATATACAAACTTTTTTTTAATCCTCTCCTGAAAAAGCTTCATCTTCACAAATAGATCCTATAAGAAGAATTATATTCAAGTCATCTTATCCCATATCAAGAATTGATTCTAATATTAACCTTTCTATAATAGTTAGATTTAATCTACAAGATCTACAAGAATAAGCTATAATTACCAACAAAGATTCTCCTCCCAAACTAGTAGACCATAGGTTGAGGACCTAGGAAGAGAACTTGAATTGGATTGATAAAAAAAAGTTGGGTAAAAAATATGGGAGATGTAGAAAACCCTAATAGGTATCCTCAACAGGGAAGAACTTTTCCATATCTAATCAATTTAGGTCCTGATGACATAACCTCCATGAAAAATATATTTCCATCTATTTTGCCTACTTTTATAGTTAAATCCTCTAAGGATCTAGATCAGTTCCTCTTTGCATTTTAGGTTCTCGACCAAACATATGACTATGTCACTAACAATTAGAAGTTGAATTTATTCCCATGTACACTTAAGGACACAACCATGAGATGGTTCATGGGCTTTGATGGTAATTTTATAAGTACTTGGGAAGAAATGAAAATTGTATTTCTTGATAAATATTAAGATTATTGTAGAGTTAGAGAATGAAAAGAAGATTTTTTCAAGATAAAACAAAATAAAGATGAAACCTTATAATATTACCTTGATAGGTTTATATTTGGCCATAAATGAAGTGGTTACCAACTCATGGAGGAGGCCATCAAGATAGTCTTTCTTAAATTCCTAGATGATGATGCATGTGATTCTTTGAACATAATGGAGAAGGGTGACATTGACAAGTTAACCTTTTATCAAATTTTAACATTATGTACTAAGTATTCTAAGATAAGACCTATCATAACGAAATTAGAGTCAGTAAAATCACCTAAAGTTGGCCAATTAATGGAAGAATTTTCTAATTTCAAAATAAAGGCCAATGCCACCAATGCTAAATAATTGTCAGTATATTTTCCTAGATGTAGGCTTCAACACGTGGTAAAATATTATCCTTTAGATAAAATAGAGGTATGTGGCATTTATAACCTAGACCATGACACTAAGAACTAAAATCATCTTCCTACTATGAAAAACTAGGTAAAACAAGTAGTACATACAATTGAGGAAGTGAACTTTATCCAAAGATAAAGAAACCAATACTCCCAACTTCAAAATCAATTTTGTCTAAGATTTTCCCCCAATACATGGATTACACCATGGTATGGACAAGTCACACCATAAATGTGGGGGCCACCACCACAACCACAACCATGTGGTACTTAGGAATGGATTCCATAGATGTGGGAGATGCCTCAAAATCCATCACAACCCTAGGCATAATAGCAAAAATAACAACCACATTAGATATAGTAGTCACCACCTCAATGGCCAAATCAATAATGGTCTCATAATCAAACACAAATAGTGTTTCTTACACATTAAGATTATATGTCTTTATAACCTTAGCCACCACTAATTTAAAAGTAGGTTAACAAACCACAGTTACCTATCCAACTAGTGGAAAATCCTAAGAATAGGAAAAATACCCCTATTTATGGAACTGACTAAGAAAGCAGTGTTACAAGTGGTTCAGTTGAGTGTAATAATGTTCAGATTGAGTTAGTAAAGGTAGTAAGAGATTCACCCATTAGCATAACCAAAATTAGCAATGATGAAAACACTCCTGAGTCATTTTTAGTATAAGAATGAAATAAAGACAAAGTAGAAGCCATCATAACTCCAATCACACCAACCACAATTCAATATCCTCCTATTGTTTGATTTCTGGAGAGACTGAAGAAAGAAAAACCTAAGGAGGGTTTTGAATTGATGCAAGGATAAAGAGAGATGAAGATAGAAATTCCATTACTAAGAGTTATTATTTATATTATTAAATTTAATCAAATAATTAAAGGATTTTACATCAAATAAATAGATAGAAAGAAACAATATCCTATAATAATTTAGGTAACTAGCAAAATTGTTGATTTACTAGCAAGAAACATACTTGTCCCCAAATATGGAGACCCTAGCAGTCCCATATTTGGAACAAGTTGATACCAAATATGCTTGTGGATCTAGGTGCTTCCATAAACATAATAACTATTAAAATAATAGAATCTTTATCCCTCATAGGGATTTAACTTATCACTACACTTTTTCAAATGGTAAATAAATCCATTATTGCACTTGAAGTAACCATTAAAAACATTTAAATCACCATATAATCCTAGGAATACCCTTTAGAGTTCATGATCCTTCAACCTAAAACCATGAAGGTATTATATCTAATTATTCTTGGAATACCTTGGTTAGCTACAGTTGTAGTAGAAATTGACTATAGATTTGGTAATTGTGATGTACCTAAGGGGTATAATAGTATATTAATAATAATACTATATGCATAGAATATAAGAGTGAGATAGATTATAATAGTATAAATAAGAGGGATTATTCCATTATAAGATCATCAAAGAAATTAATTGTAATAGAGCCTTGCTCTAAAGAAGGTAGCCCCCTTGAAGAGGCCCATGATTTTGAGTTATTCTTTCCACAAAAGGAATTAGTATTTGTGCATTTTGGTCAATTTATGAGTTTATTATATTATTTAATCATTGTGAGAGTAATAGGTTAATAGGTTATTATCATTTGGTATTAGATCACTTTCTAGGGACTTTTTTAGGATCATGATTTCTATTACAAGTACATTTAGAAGCTTCATGGAACAAGTATAAGAAGTGTCAATTTTAATTTTTTGCCTTCAAAAAACTTGACTATTCTTGTTTAAATTGATCATAAACTATAATGAATCAAGCCAAAATTTTCTAGTTTTTTGGCATTTCTATATCAACTTTCCAGAACATTTTCAAGTTTTAAATTTTATTGAGTATTGTAGAAGTTATCACAATTTTAGTGACTACAAATATTGTTTAAAAAAATCATAAAAAATAGTCATGGATCCTTATATTTTATCTATAGAAATGAATTCATTAAATAATATTCAAGATATTTTCAATATAATTGAGCTTCAATTCTATATAAATACATGGTTAGATTGGGAGCATAACTATAGCGAATGGTATGTGGATTCATTTCTTATAGTTGAAGAATATGAAGTAGAAATCACTACATGGCTAGATTTCATAGATGTTTGTAGAGCATGGCATGAAGATCTCTTTCACTTGGATGAGGGTGATTTATTTGGTCTTCTATTTACTCAGTCTTACATACATATGACAGACACTTCTTTTCTTCTACCCTCTAATAATTCAGTGCATTCTTTGGTGGGGTTTGCTATTCCAAACACAATATGTAGAAATAAAAATGTTAAGGAGGATGGCATGTATCCTCCATTAGCTCACTAGGAAGACTATTTTAAGCATCCTTGTACTATTTTTGAAATGATGATCATACAAATTCAACTTTCATTACTCAGTTATAACCTACAGACTAACATGTTTCCAGTTGAGGTTATTACATTCATCTATCTCTATGGACATCCACCTCATGCTCAGTGATTTGAATCCTATTATTATACATGATCTTATCAAAGTAAAAGAAGAATAAGTGGAAGCCAAAATGGACACATGGATGTGCCTCTATCTATTCTTCTACATAACTTTGATATGTATAGTTTAGAATTCATTTGTTCCTCCTATTTCTTATCATGTTTTGAGGGTGAAACATATTTAAGGGGGATGGAATGTAATGCACCTATAGGATTATAATATTATAGTAATAATAATACCATATGCATATAATAGAAGAGTGAGATAGATTAGAATAGTATGAATAAGAAGGCTTGTACCATTATAAGATCATCAAAGAAACTAATTGTAATAGAGCCTTACTCTAAAGGAGGTAGCTCCCACAAAGAGGCCTAAAATTTAGATTTATTCATTCCATAATAGGAACTGGTGTTTGTGAATTTTGGTCAATATATGAGTCAATTCCATTATTTAATCATTGTGAGAGTAACAATGTACCTAGAGGGGTATAATAGTTTAGTAATAATAATCCCATATGCAGAGAATAAAAGAGTGAGATAGATTATAGTAGTATAAATAAGAAGGATTATTCCATTGTAAGATCATCAAATAAATTAATTTTAATAGATCCTTACTCTAAAATAGGTATCCACCTTGAAGAGGCCCATGATTTGGAGTTATTCCTTCCACAAAAGGAATTGGTATTTGTGTATTTTGGTCAATATATGAGTTGATTCTATTATTTAATCATTGTGAGAGTAACAAGTTAATAGGTTCTTATCATCTAGTATCAGAACACTTTCTAGGGCCATTTCTATGATCATGATTTCTATTGCAAGTATATTTGGGAGCTTCATGGAGCAAGTATAAAAAGTGCAGATTTTCAGTTTTTGCCTTCAAAAAACCTGATTGTTCTTCTTCAAACTTCTCATAAATGATAATGAATCGAGCCAAAAAATTTCTAAGTTTTATGTGTCTCTATCTCAGATTTATAGAACATTTTCAAGTTTTAAATTTCATTGAGTATTGTATAATTTATCATAATTTTAGTGACTACTTATATTGTTTGAAAAAAATTTAAAAAAAATCATAAAAAAAAGTCATGGAGCCTTCTATTTTATCTATATCAATGAATTCATTAAAAAATATTTAGGTTATTTTCAATATAATTGAGCTTCACTTCCATATAACCACATAATATGATGTGTAAATTAATGCATGGTTAGATTGGGATCATAACTATGGTCAATGGTATATGGATTCATTTCTTATAGTTGAATAATATGAATCAAAAATCACTACTTGGATAGATTTCATAGATGTTTGTAGAGAATGGCATGAATATATCTTTCACATGGATGAGGGTGATTTATTTAGTCTTTTATTTATTGATTTTTCCATACATATGACATACATTTCTTTTCTTCTTTCCTCTAATAATTTAGTGAATTCTTTGGTGGGTTAGCTACTCCAAATATAATATGTGGAAAGAAAAATGTTAAGGAGGATGGCATGTATCCTCCATTAGGTCACCAAGTAGACTATTTTAAGCATCCTTGTACTAGTTTTGAAATGATGATCATGCAACTTCAACTTCCATTGCTCAGTTATAACCTATAGATTGACATGTTTCCAGTTGAGGTTATTTCATTCATCTATCTCTATGAACATCCACCTCATGCTCCAATGATTTACTTCCTCCTATTATTATACATGCTCCTATCAAAGTATAAGAAGAAGTGGAAGTCAAAAAGGATAGGATGTGCCTCTATCTAGTCTTCTACATATTTTTGATATGTATGGTCTAGCATTCATTTGGTCATCTTATTTCTTATCATGTTTCAAGGGAAAAACATATTTAAGGGGAATGGAAGGTAATGTACCTAGAGGGGTATAAGGTATAGCAACAATAATCCCATATACATAGAATAAAAGAGTGAGATAGATTAGAATTGTATAAATAAAAGGGATTATGCCATTATAAGATCATTAAAGAAATTAATTGTAATATAGCCTTCCTCTAAAGGAGGTAGCCCCCTTGAAGAGGCCCATGATTTGGAGTTATTCCTTCCACAAAAGGAATTGGTGTTTGTGCATTTTGGTCAGTATATGAGTCAATTCTATTATTTAATCATTTTGAAAGTAAAAATTTAATAGGTTTTCAATAGTAATATGACCATTTCTAATGGAATACACACCAAAAAAATATTCCTTTATCCACTTGCTAGCCCTTTAATGGATATTTCTAAATAGATATGGGTGGATAAACCTAAACAAAATCAGAGTAGTGTGTCATCCTTAACATTGATTAATATGAAATAACATGTCCAATAATTTCAAGAACAAATAATAGAATATTTGAACCAAGACAACCTATCTCTAAAATCCAACACCCTAGATCTAAAGTCTAAAATCCTAGATCCAAAGATTGATAGCTTATCTTTGAAGACTAAAAGCTTAGCTCTGAAGATGAGAAATCATGAATGGGAAGAATTTAGCTTCACTACTAAGAACCAAGACAATGTCATAACTCCCCCATACATGTTATCTAGTCTATAAGATATCTAATAAGCCATAGTTGATTGGGCTCAAAAGGGGTAGAATTCATTTTAAATGATTTTTGTTGTCCATTGACTAATATACTCTCCAAAAGTGAAACATTTTAAAAGTATTTAGCTACATTTCACATGCTACTACCACATCCATGTCCATTTAATCTTTTAATGAATAAATTGTTGACCAAATTTGACTTTTAGATCAAATTAGAGCACTCCTAGGTAAAAAATTGGTTTTATAGATTTTTTGGGGGCATAATATTTTTTCATGAGGTATTTTATAGGTCATTTACTATTATTCAATGATATATTAGCCTGTGTCATAAATTTCATTAGCCAACATGTCCTTTTAAGTAATTTTAGGGGTTAAAAAGGTGAATTTAAAGCTTTATTTGGACTTATTAGGAACTTTTAAGGTGTTAAAGGGTTATGACATGATAAATATGTCTTAAGAAGTCTTAAGTAATTGAAACCAACTAAAAGTTGGTAGGTTATTCAAAAAAGGTAGTTTTCTTCAAGGAAAAGGTGAATTTAGTAGTTATACACCCTCCTTGGGATGTTTTCCACGTTTTAAAAGGTCAATTAGTGCCTCTTCAACTTCCCCATGCTCAATTCCATGTTTTTTAAAATTTGTAAGGGCCATTTCTTGCTCAAAACTATTCTACTCCTTTTCAGCCCTTTTTGGCAAGTAAAAATGACTTGCAATTTTATACTTAGTATAGATAGCTCATAAGGTTTCAATAAAAATTATTTTGTGAATTAATATTATACTAGTATACCTTAATTTTCATATAAATATTTATAAAATTCTATTTATGAACCATTGCTAACAAGTTGACTATGTTTTTTTACTAGCTATTTCATGCACCCTATAGGTTTTGCTTCATTTTGAGAAATTACATTTGAAATTTTTTTGTGGTGGGATTAAAATTATGTTTAATTCATTCTCAGATGGTTTCAATTCTTATTTTCATCTTTCATAATGTTTGGATGAGAAGGTTAATCTATGATGTAAGAAGGTGTCACCATGTACAGTTTTATGTGAAGTGACTCTTGTTTACTGAGTGTTTTATCCTTTAGGGGTCTCATATATATTAAAAATGGTGTTAAAAAAGTATGTAGGTCATTTTATCACCTCCTTACATGTTTTGGCTTCACTATCTTATGTCTTGGGTAGCTTGCAAACTTGTCATTCCCCGTTGTCAAATCTATGCTTTACTTCAGTTACAATCACATGTATGGGCTTATCTATCTTTTTCCTGGAGTTTTATTCATATTTTATCAATTTTAAAATCCACAAGTAGCTGAATATATCCTATTAATATGTTCATAAAAGGTGCAAATGTGGTCCCAAAACATATTCAACATGCTTAAATAGTTATTTGATGTTCCTGATTGCTCTATTCCACATATATGAAAGTGATTTTCATGATGAAAAACGTTTATTGAATATATTTTAAATGTGTCATTGATGTATATCACTTAATATAATTTTTAAAAATGAATTTGAGTGGTTTTGAATCTATTCCCTGACATGTTCTTGCCCAATTCCAGTCCTGCTTGCATAAAACGTCCTAATGTATACTTACAAGGCCTTGCTAACATTATGATGATGTCTAGAGAGATGGAAATGTATTTCATAATTATTTTAGATATTATAGGTTTATTATTATGTTATATAATAAATTAAAAAATTCACATGCATGGGTATTTTCATGTTGTTCACATCTAACTCATTATGGTGCATCAAAACATCCACCTACTAGTGGCTAAGCAGGGTATCAAAAGATGTTCTCATGTAAAAGATGAAATAACTTGAAACCAATTAAGTTTTTATTATTAGGATAAATCCATGATAGACCCATAAAAATTATAGATATCAAAGGAAGTGTTGAACCATGATAGAAGATAAGAGACTGAGTTTAGGGAAGTTTTCCTTAAAATGGCAAAATAGAGATCAAAGGGATTTTTATAATTATTTTAAAGCATGATGGAAAAGGGTCTTAAGCCATATAATTATGTGTATATTATATCCCATATCATATATAATACATATTCCAAGAATGAAAGTAAAAAATTGAGTGGAAGGAGGTTGTTTGAAGCCTCAAAATGGCCCTAAAAAACACTGAAAGCATGTATTAATATCTATATGTATTGAACTCCAAGGTGTTTTTTCCTTTTCAAGTTGAAATTAAAACCAATCCACATGATTAAATGGTCTTATATGGCCTAAGGTAGTATGAATTACCTAATAATAACTAAAATTATCTCATCTACTATGTCTAAACCCTCATATGCACCTTCAATCTATACATGGGACATGAGAACATTCACCTACAAATGAGTATGGAAACAACCATCTAAACATGGTATTTTTGATGATTTTTTAGAAATTTTAAGGTGAATAAAGTCATGGGGTTTATACTAGTTATCTCTCAATCTTCCAAGATGATCTCTATACCTCATGATCAAGGTCTTAATGGAGAAATTCAAACCTACAGTAGGGTTTATGAACAAATTTGTCTTAGTCATCAGGTAGTAAGCATACATGAGTTATGATTCAAAATTGAAATACATAAAAGATAATTAAATTGAATTCAAACAATTTTAAAATGAATATAAATATTCCTCAAAGGTTTCTAAGTGATATGTGGCATTGGTTTTGATACTAGAAACCACCTACAAGACCCCTACAGTCACCTATATGTAGACAATGAAATGAAAATATGCCTAGGTGAGATTTTAAATCCATTAAAGGTGAAAAAATGAGTATAAACCATATCCAATATTTTTTGGAAATTTTAAAAGAGTCCTAATTATATTTTTCAAGGTCTAAATATTATAATATTGACATATGTAGGTAGGGGTTTCTTAGTCTAAGAAGGAGGGTATAGTTTGTGTTGATGAAAGCATATGAGTAACCCCAAATGATAAAATATAAATCTATGAAATATCATGGGGAGTTAAAATAGGTCTATAATCACTATGTTCATCTCAGTTGGAACCCAATAAAGCCTACATGTAAGGGTGTATTAGTCTAACAAGTTATGAGATAATGACCTTAGGTAGATACCCTAATGGTGTTTTGAAGGTTTATAAGGAAGAATATGGGTTAAAAAACATGGTGTGAATTAAAATTGTATTCAAGTAACCTTTAAAATTATAATCTAAGCTCTATGTGATACACATTACACTTACATCAGTCAAACTAAGAGTGTCTCAGTTAACAGTTCACCAAGTTGAAAGCAGGGTCTAGTTGAAGTGTTTGGCAGAGTTAAGGTGTTTGGTAAAATTGGAAATTTTTTCATTATGGTTTTAATGATTTAATTAATTCCCTCATACATCATTAATAGGGTTAAAGTGAGAAAATAAGCACCTACATGGGTAAAAGGATAGGGGTTTAAGTTAGAATATAGTGGGGTACCCAATTTTGATAAAAAGGTGCATATGAGGCCCAAAAGGGGGTTTGGGTGATTGGTAAATAATTTTTTCATCTCAATAAAAGTAATTATAACTTAATTAACCATAAAAATCATGAAAAAAATCTCTAAAGGATCTCTTGTACCCCTATATGCACCTATAGCCACCATGTTGTAGTCTTGGACATGAAGGTGAGAGGAAGACATGAAGGTGTTTGGTTGAATAAATAAGTTTTAAATAAACATAAAATGTCCCATGATTTATGAATGAATTTTTATACACACTACAAAACCCCTTAAACATGTCTATCCATTCTGCCTTACTTAGCTAAAGCTATCAGTCCATACAAAGACTTAGGAAACCTCTTAGCCCAATAGATGAACATGTGGAATTTAATGAAAATAGTGTTTTTGGATGATTTAAAATATTAATTATCATTAATTGGATATTATAATCATATTTTTATCCCTTAAGGGTCACTCTTAGGTGGGTTTGAGGAAAATGCAAGAAAATAGATTTTTTAGAGGCCTTTTTGGGGCATTTGGAGTTGGTTAGACAACTAAACCATGGAATAAAGTAAAAAATTTAGTCAAAATGATCATTAGGGATTTTAATATCTCTAAAAATATTCAATTCTTGATGTGTATTAGGGATATACCTCACTATTTTATCTTAGCGGTCAGCCAGTCCAAGAAAACCAGGGTTTGGCAAAATGAGCTAGTGAGGGAAAAATGAGAAAAAGACCTAATATGGAGATTTGGTAACCTCATGGAAACATGTTTTTAGGTGAATATAAGTTTAATATGTGATTATAAGTACTATAACAAGATAAAATATCTCTCTATGACCAAAATTACCCTTACATACAGTTTGACTATGTAAGTTTCCACTAGGTCTAGTCGGTGAATGAGATAAGAGGATGACGAAGGGTGCTTGGGGGGTTATGAAATGGTATTTTAAGATAAAATGTGATGTTAAAATTAATTATAAACAAAAATACCTATGATATATCAGTACTATAAAACAAATCTAACATGGTGCCTATTAGAGCTATTAGGCCTTGAGGAGACCTATAACCAATTGGGGTTCCATCTTTATTTATAGCTCTTGGTGGACTATCTAGATAATTTAGGAAAGTTATGGAGGTTTATATGGACATTTTTTAACTCATATTATTTAGGATAACTTATAATAAATCTATTTATATCCCAGAGAGAGTACAAACATGCAAGAAAAGCAAGGACAAGCTCAATGAGGTGTTTTCAAATGCTCATATCTTTTCTAAGGCTTTGTATGGGAGATATATTAAATTGGGGGTGTTATCAGGGTCCATTGGCATCAATGTTTTGTCATTTATTGGTAGGTTAAATGTCAAAGTTTTATGAACAAAGCTTAAGACCCAAAAATACCTAAAACCCTACTAAACCCTTAGCTAGGACCCAATAGAGAGAAAAATCTTAGAGATCTATCCAAATCACATAGTTTTATGATGAAATATGTTTGATAATGTAGAGGAATCCATAAAGATATCTCCCACAAAGATAAATTGTATGGAATTATATAGATATCATGCAAAACAAGGTATTTTTGACCATTTTTTGTGTTTTATAGGTTTTAGTAGTTTTTATAAGATGAAATAAAGTTTGGATGAAGGATATAGACTTTATATAAGCCCACATTGTAATTTTATTATTGGTAAAATATTATAATTTTTCAAAAAATTACCTTCATCTCAGCTAGTCAAAATTGGCATAGTGGACACAAGGGTGAGAAGGGTGAAAACTCTAAGTTTGAGACTTTTTGAGGAATGCCTAATGCCTCTAAGGATATGGAGGGTATTTAAAAGTGTCATTAACTCTCTCCCATATATTTTCATGGAAAAATAAATCAAATTTTGAGGCCAAGTATGAAGGATTATTGAAAAAGGAGTTTCTTAGACTACTGATAGTGATGGCTTCTTTCCAATAGTTTCTAGATAATTAGGAATGAAACAAATGCATGGAAATGCATGAATAAATTCATTTATTATTATCACAATCATTAAAAATATCCTTATTTATTGATGGGATGTTCAAAAAGGATCAAATTATGAAGGCAATTTTTTGAGCCAAGACTAGGAGTTTTATGCCACTTTTCATCAGTTTCATGACTTGTATGGACACTTGGTCCTATTGACATTGCATGGTTAATTCCATACCTCTTTATCATGAAATTTAAGCCCTTTTTCTCAATTTTATGATTTTCCAAGTAACCTTTGGACTGCCCTTTTCTTGCTCTTCTTTCAAAGGCTATAAATATTAACTCTTTTGGCCCTTTTTAGCAGCCTCTATTGGTTGATGGTGAAACTCTGGTCAATTTTGTTCTTGAATATCTCTTTAAGTAATAAAATAATTAAATTTTCCTACTTACATTATTTAAAATTGATTTTTTATGTAATCTTTTTGGTCTTGTCTAGTAGAAGATGATCTTTTCTAGCATGTTATCCTTGATTATTCTCCAATGTATAGAAGAGTAATTTTTATAGGTCTTTTTTAGTGTTATATCTTAAGTTTATGTGTGTTTTAAAAGTTTTTTATGACAATATTCCTTGAAATAATCACTCATTACCATCCTAAGCATTTAAATACCTCTTGAACCTAACTTATAAAATATTGATGTGACAATCCATGTTAAGTTGTGAGTCTTGAGTGAAGGAAGCTTTGTTTAGCTCTAAGTAGTATAATTTCAGTCAATAGGAAGAAATTAAATATTGGTTTATCACCTTTTATTTTTCTTAGTTTTTTTTATACACCCTTTTCATCCAAAGTTGATAGGTAAGAAATTACCTCAAAGAGTGCATCAAAGGAACTAGCCCTTCTAGAGATTCATCTCAACAAATTGTTACCCATAGCAAGAGAGATGTTTCCATTGTGCCACTTGGATGAGGAGAGATAGGTATATACTCAAAGGGTAAAAATATAAGTAGTTGAATTCCATCATTTTAAGTACTAAACAAATTATAATCCATTCCAATAAACTGTTGGCTATCAAGAGTTGGTTAACTAATCAATAAGAAAGTAGAGTGTTTGATGTATTAGTACAACACATAGAAGCCTTCACTTAGGATTATAGTGATATGAAATGAGTATGTCCTAGTGTCTATAACCATCACATTTACACTAAAGCTATTAGACTAGTTAGACAACCATAATGGAGAATTAACCCAACCTTGGAAGAAATTGTAAAGACAGAGATACAAAAACTATTAGAAGTTGGTTTCATTTACCCCATATCCAATAGTCAATGGGTTTCAAATTTGGTCATTGTACCTAACAAGAATGGAAAATGGAGATTTTTTGTATATTATAAAGAACTAAATCAAGATATTATGAGAGATTACTTTCCTTTGCCTTTTATTGATCAAGTTTTGGATAACTTGGAAGGAAAGTAGTACTTTTCTTTCTTAGACTGGTTCAGTAGATACAATCAAATTAGAATAGCCCTTGAATATCAAGATAAAACTAAATTTACCTACTCCTAGGTAAAATGTTCCTATATAGTCCTTCCTTTTATATTGTGTAATGCACCTACTACCTTTTAGAGAGTAGTGTCAGCCATATTTTCTAATCTTATATATGATTGTGTGGAAGTATACATGGATGACTTCACTATCCATGGAAACATATTTTAAGAAGCCTTGATCAATTTAAATAAATTTCTCACCATATGTGCATAACACCAAGTATCCTTGAATCATGAGAAGTGTGTAATAATGGTTGATGAACGGATAGTCTTAGGACATCATATCTCTTCTCAAGGAATAAAAGTGGATCCCAAGAAGATTGAGGTAATTTATAATTTCCCCATTCCTCAAACATAAACATATGTTAAAATTTTTATTAGACATGTAGAATATTATAGAGGATTTTTGAATACTTTAGCAAAATAGTTGCACATATGTTTTCCTTGCTAACAAAAGATAATGAATTTGTATGGAATGATAAGTGTAAAGAAGCTTTTAAAACATTAAAAAATAAACTTATGATTGATCTAGTTTTGAAATGACCTAATTAGAAATAGCCTTTTCATATTTATATCGATGCTTCTAATAATGCAGTAGGGGTAGTTCTAGGACAAAGAGATGAGAAAGGAAAAATGTATGCCATTTGTTATATCAACAAGAATCTTACTCCCACAAAGAAAAACTACACTACCACAAAAAAATAATTACTTATTGCTGTTTATTCCATAAATAAGTTTAGACATTATGTTAAATATGGAGCTCATTTCACCCTTAACATAAAAATAGAATTATTGGGGAGTTTTTAACATGCCTTTTTTACTTTCACAAATGGTGGGATACATTTTTGAGTGTGTTAACCACTTCCCAAATTTATGGCATGTTTTGTGGAGAATTGGGTGTGATCTAAGGTGTTGAGAGAATTAGGGGATTATGTGGTTGAAACCTCTCTTATTTTTTACCTTATTTTAGGGATATAGTTATCTCTATGGCTATGGCACATTTTTCAAGGTATTTTGAAAAGTATAAATAGGGGTGAGGGGTAACACATTATTCATTGTATTTTGCATCTCATTTTGAGCTCTGTAATTCTCTCTTTGATTGGTGTGATGTAACTTGAGGTGTATCTTAGCATCTCAAGAATTTTTTTCAGTGTGAATTTAGGTTGGACAAAGTTATCTCTATAAGAGGTTTTCTATTGAGAGTTGTTTTGTACTCTTGTTTATAATATTATAGAGAGTCTCTTGGTGGATGTAGCCCACATTGAGTGAACCATGTTATATAGGTGTTATTTGTGTATTTGCTTAGATATAAATTTTCTTGCATATGTCTCTACTACTATGATTTTGAGGAATGAATTCTATGTTGTATTTTATTACATAATTAATCACTCATTCTTTACAACTGGTATTAGAGTTAGCTTTAGTGGTTTTGGTAAAGTGGTGAATCATAGGGAAATATATTAGCTTGAGTGGGAGCTTTGGTAAATAATGGTAGATCTAGAGTTAAAAAATTAAATGGGTAGAATTTTAGATTATGGAAGTTATAGATGGAGGATTACTTGTTTTAGAAGGATCTTCATCTCCCTTTGATGGTGAAAGTAGGTTTACTTTTAGGTATGGATCAGGCAGATTGAAATTTACTTGATAGGAAGGCACTAGGATCCATACAGTTGTGCCTTAAATATTTGGTTGCCTTCAATATTTTAGAGGAAAAGACCACATTTGTTCTAATGAAGAAATTAGGGGATTTATATGAAAAACCCTCTACCTCAAATAAAATATTTTTGAAGTAAAGATTATTTAATATGAAAATGTTTAAAAATAGTTATGTAGATGATTATTTGAAATAATTTAATATGGTTGTGAGTATGTTAACTTCTATTGTTACTAATTTTAAAGATGAAGTTAAGGATATATTAATTTTTTTCTCCTTACTTGATAGTTGGGATAGCCTAATTATAGGTTTGAGTAATGTCATCCATACTAAGGGAAGTTTAAAGTTTGAAGATGTTATAGGTGTGATTCTTAGTGATGAAATGCAAAGGAAGTGCACTAAGAAATAATCTTTAGGGAATTATTTGATAGTGGATATTAGAGAGAGACAAAAAGATAGAAGGAAAGGAAACCATAGAAAATCAAAGGGTCAAGGAAGATATAAATCTAGAGACAAGATGGTGTGCTGGCACTATGGGAGAAGTGGACACACAAAGGAATGTTGGGAACTTTGGAATAAGAATACCAAACATGAGGAGACCAAGGAGGTAAATATGAAAATATGTAATATTAGTCAAGATTATTTAATTATTTCCTTAGATAACGTTTATAAATCTTAGGTATTAGATTTAGGGGATTTTTTTCATGCCACCCCACATAGGCATCATTTTATTGATTATGTTCAAGGATATTTTAGACATGCTTATCTTGGTGATGGTGAACCATGCAGTATATTAGGTAAATTTTATGTTTAGGTGAATATAAAAAATGGGAACACATGGATACTTAAGGATGTCAAACATGTTCCATATTTAAGGCAAAATTTAATATTAGTAGGGTAGTTGGATAGTGAGTGTTGTTTGGTGTTGTTTATAGTAGACTCTTGGAAAGTTACCAATGGTGATCTTATGGTTGTGAGAGGAAATAAAATTGGCACTTTGTATTTGAATATTAGTGTTGATCACTATATTTTAGTTGTTGAAAATGGAGATGCAACTTTGTGGCACTATAGGCTCAATCATATGAGCTATAAGGGCATGGAGATCTTGAAAGATAAGTTGCCCAAATTGAAATAGGTTAATTTGGAATTTTATGATGATTATGTGTATGGGAAGTATAAGAGTGTTAATTTTCTTAGGGTTGGACCTATGAATAAGGAGAATAAAATGGAGTTGGTTCACTCAGATGTATGGGGGCCAACTTAGGTATCTTCTATTGGTGTTTCAAATTATTATGTTACATTTATTGATGATGTAACTAGGAAAGTTTGCGTTTATTTCATTAAGAAGAAATATGATGTATTTGAAACATTCAAATAATGGAAATCTTTGGCTGAGAATGAAACATGTCTCAATTTAAAATGTCTCAAGTTAGAAAATAGAGGTGAGTATTGTATCAAAACATTTGATGATTATTGTTTATAGAATGGAATTCATAGGCAAAGGATGGTTCCAAGGACACCACATGAGAATGGAGTGTAGATAGGATGAATAGGAAAATCATGGAGCATGGTAAGAGAATGAGGTTACATGTAGGGTTACCCCTAATGTTTTAGGTAGAAGTAGTTAGCATAGGGGTATATTTGATTAACAAATGACCTTCAGTGCCTTTGGATGGAGGCATACCTGAGGAAGCTTGGTCTAGTAAGAAAGTTAATTATTATTTTATTAAGGTATTTATATGTGAGTCATTTGTTTGTGTTGATAAGAAATATAGGACCATGTTAAAATACAAGTTTGAGAGATGCACCTTTATTGGTTATGGTGAGGATAGCTTTGGTTTCTAGGTTTGGAATCTTAGAGATAAAAAAATATTCTAGTCTAGGGATGTTGTCTTTAAACAAAAAATCATTTATAAGGATTAGTTGTAGGAATAGGAACAAAAAGAGTACATAGTGTTAGATGATATTATGAATGGTAAGGTGTCCAAGGAGACAATTCAGGAATCTCCTACATAAGAACCCAAAAATCCTATAGCAAGAAGGTCTTCTATGGTAAGAAAAGCTCTTGAAAATTTTTCCCCATCTTTGATTTATTTGTTACTTACTGATAGTGGAGAACTAGATTGTTTTGAGGAATAAATGTAGGTGAATACTAGGGAGAAGTGGGAGCAAGGCATGGAAGAGGAACATAGTTCTCTCATGGATAACTAAACATGGGATTTGGTGAAGCTACCCAATGGTAAGAGAGAATTGTAGAACAAGTGGTTATACAAAATCAAAGAATAGGATGAAGGAAGGAAAATTTATAAGACTAGGTTGGTGGTCAAGGGGTTTGCATAGAAGAAAGGTATTGATTTTGATTATATTTTTTATCCTATTGTTAAGATGAATTTTATTAGAATTGTGTTTGGTATATTTGTAATAGAGGATTTTCACTTATAATAGTTAGATGTGAAGACTACATTTCTTCATGGTGATTTGGAGGAGGAATTATATATGGAAAATCTATAGGGTTATGATATCGAAGGAAAGGATAAACTGGTGTGTAGACTAAAGAAGAGCTTGTATGGCCTGAAATAAGATCCACGATAATGGTATAAGAAGTTTGATAGTTTTATGTTGGAACAGGGTTACTCCAGGTGTCATTATGATCATTGCATGTATGTTAAGAGATTTAAGAATGGAAATTATATAATCCTATGCTTGTATGTAGATTATATGTTAGTTGTAGGAAAGAACATGTAATAGATTCAAGTACTCAAGAAGCATCTTGGTGATTCCTTTTCTATGAAGGATTTGGGTGTAGTGAAGTAAATCCTTGGTATAAGGACAACTCAAGATAGGAAGGAGAGGAATTTGATCTTATCTTAGGAATAGTACATGAAGAAAATTTTGGAGAGGTTTAGTATGTAGGATGCTAAGCTAGTTAGGACTCCTTTGGTAGGCCATTTTAGATTATCAAAGTAGTGTCCCAAGATAGAATAAGAAAAGCTAAAGATTTCCATGGTACCTTACCCATCAATAGTTGGTATCCTTATGTATGTTATGGTTTGTACTGGGATAGATATTACCCATACAATGGGATTAGTAAGTAGGTACATGAGTAATCCAAGCTATGAGCACTAGCAAGTAGTGAAATGGATTCTTCAATATTTGAGAAAAACCATGGTATAACATTGTGCTTTGGTGGATCAGACACCACTTTACATGGTTATGTGGACTTGAACATGGTTGGGGATGTTTATATGAGGAGGATTACAATAGGTTATGTATTTACTATTGAGGATATAATTGTTATTTGGATTTCCTAGATATAGAAGGTTGTGGCTTTATCAACCATAGAGGCTAAGTATGTTGCTACTGCAGAGGCTAATAAAGAGATGATCTGGTTACAATAGTTACTTAATGACTTAGGGCATAATAAAAAAGTTGAGGGATTACATAGTGATAGTTAGAGTGCTATAAATTTAGCCAATAACTCCACTTTCCACTCAAAGATGAAGCACATATAATTGTAGTATCATTTCATCAGGATAGCTTTGGAGGAAAACATGGTGAAGCTAGATATAATACATATGAACCAAAATTCTATGGATATGATGACTAAGGTAGTCACATTGGAGAATTTGAGGTTATGTTAAACTTTTATTGATAGTCATGAAGATCATAGAGGAGTGTTAAATGTTTTTTAAGGAGAAATGAACTTCAAGTGGGAGATTGTTAAATATGGAGACCATATTACCCCTAAGGTAAAAATAAAATTACCAAGGCATTTTTAACAAGAATTTTTTACTTTCACAAATGGTGGGATGAATTTTTAAGTTTTTCAACAACTTTCCCCATTTATGTCATGTTTTATGGATAAGTGGGTGTGATCTAAGGGTTTGTTAGAATCGAGGGATTATGTGGTTGAAACCTCCCTTATTTTTTTCCTTACTTTGTGGGGATATGGTTATCTCTATGGTTATGGTGCATTTTTTAAGGTGTTTTGAAAAGCATAAATAGAGGTGAGGGGTAACACATTATTCATTAGATTTTTCATCTCATGTTAAACTTTGTAATTCTCTCTTCAATCACTGTGATCAAGTTTGAGGCGTAGCTTAGCATCTCAATAATTTTGGTGTGAATTTGGGTTAGAGAAATTTATCTATGTAAGAGGTTTTTTGTTGAGAGTTGTTTTTTAATCTTGTTTATAATATTATAGAGGACCTTTTGGTGGACATAGCACACATTAGGTGAACCATGTTATATCAGTTTTGTGTGTATTTGCTTAGATCTAAATTTTCTTCCATATGTCTTCACTATTGTGATTTTGAGGAATGAATTCTATGTTGCATTTTATTGCATAATTAATCACTTATTATTAAAACATTAAATTATTGGTTATCAAGTATTTATTTATACATATCATTTAACTATTAAGTACTTAATGAATAAACTAGTAGTAGGTGGCATAATTATTAGATGGACACTATTGTTACAATAATTTGAAATTACATTATAGAAAAAACTAGAAAGTATAATGTTATTGCTAACTTTTTTTCTAGATTGAACACCATGTGTGAAGTTGAACCTATGGAGGATTCTTTTCAAGATGAACAACTATTTTTTGTATCTACATACTCCTCATGGTTTGTAGACATGGAAAATTTCTTGATATAAAGGAAGTTTCCTTACTATTTTACTTTTAAATAATAAAACATTTGATTAGAGATAGTTATCATTTCAAATGGTTTAAAGGCATGCTATTTAAAACTAGACCTGATCATGTACTTCATAGGTGTGTCATAGAAGATGAAGTATTTAACATCATAAGTGCATGCCATAGTGAATCAGGAGGAGGACATTATTCAACAAAAAAGACCATTCATAAGATATTTGATGCAGGTTATTATTGGCCACCTCTTTATAAGACTATAAAAAGATTTGTATGACAATGTGATCATTGCTAAAGGATGGGTAAAACTACTCTATTCTTAGAAATGCCTCTCCATCCTCAAATAATTTTATAACCATTTGAGAAGTGGGGTTTGGATTTTATTGGACCAATCAACCCACCATATCAAGGAAAATAGTATTTATTAGTATGTAATAATTACATTACTAAGTGGGCTAAAGTGCAAAAACTCACTTTTGCTCAAGAAGAAATGGTTGCTAATTTCCTATACCATAAGATCATAGTGAGATTTGAAGATCTTATATCTATTATTTCTGATCAAGGGCCTCAATTCATGTATAACATGATCAATTATTTTATATAAATTTACCAAATCAATCACCAAAAGTCCTCACCATATCACCCCCAAGCTAATGGACAAGTGGAGGTCACCAATCAAGATCTTGAAAACATTCTAACCAAAATAGTGAATAGTAGTAGGAAATATTGGTTAGATAGAATACCTGAAATAGTTTGGGCATATAATACAACATAGAAGACTACCACATGATTATTTACATATGAAATTATGTTTATAAAGAAACCTTTATTGCCAATAGAGTTTTAACTAAAAACACTAAAGACAATAGCTGATATGGGCATTAATCTTGATGAAACATAGAAGGAAATAATCATGCAAATGAATGGGCTAGATGAACTAAGAATGGATGCACTCATTCAAACTAGCATGATCTAAAAGTAGTGAAAATAATGGAATGATTATCATATCAGATAAAAATAGTTTCAAGAAATTTATTGGGTGCTTCTATTTGATTTAAAATTCCAATATTTCAAAGGTAAAATTAGGATAAGATGGTTGGGGCCATACCTGATCAAAACTATCCACAGTAATGGCTCTATCTAACTTCAACCAATTGATGGTGACAAAATGACACTTTTGGTCAATGGTCATAGACTTAAAGTGTATAAAATACCTATTAGTAGGGAAGAATTCATTAAATATAATCAAGACTAATTTGACCTTATAGAAGAACTTGGTTCTTCCATTAAGGCCGAATGATCTTTGTAGCAGACATCTAATAAGAGGGAGTACTAGAAACTATAAAATGGTAGTTCTCATCCCTTTAAAAATTCAAAATATAAAAAAACATATATAAAAATGAAAAACAAAGTATAAAAATAAAAAATAAAAAACAAAAAAACCACTGAAAAGTGAAAACCAAAAATGGCACTTTTCAAATGAATTTTCTGCAATAAACATAAACTATTGTCTTGTCATCTAACTTATCTTCTCAAAATTGTTTATCTTTAAAGGACATGGAAATTTAGGAGATAAGCATGAATCCTTATAGAATAATTATAGTTGTAATTCCTTCCCAATAGGTTAGACATTTTCTATTCTATGTTATTCATGTATGACCATTAAGCAACCAACACTTATAAATATGGATAAGTTCCTTTGACACCACATGGATGTGACTAAAGCCCATACTATTTCCTATCAAGAATTGATGTGGGGTTATTACAAATACCTTTTAAAAATATAATTTTTAATACAAAAATAATTTCAAATATCAATTCAAGTGCCATCAAGTATGATCTCTCATGCCACATCATTGATGTTAACCCCAAAAAGTACTTCCTCATTAAAACTTTGCTTGCTCTGAAGTGACTGGCCATCATTTATTCTATAATTTCATGATACTTATTATAAATTACCCATGTTCTACCATTTTTATCCCTTTATTTATAATAATTTCCACATCTTGTCCCAATTTCCTTACCGTACTCACTACTCTATGTGATTTTAAACTTTTTTTGCATTATGTAAGCATGTTATAAAGAATATTGTGGACAACTAAAAAGATGGGGGGTAAAAAGAGAAGTGAACTGGAGTCGGTAGAATAAATTTTACAAGATGAATATACTAAGGTTATTTTTGAAATAGTAGGATGGCTCAATTTATTGAATACAGTTGATGGTTTTTAAGAGAACATTGTTCAAGAGTTTTTAAAAAATTGATGAAGATCATTTTGTAGTTTGGGGTGAACATATTCTTGGTTATTCTTCTATTATCAATGAAATTTTAGGGATTCCTGATGAAGGCATGGTTTTTAATGATAAATTGATTTTTTTAAATTATATTAAAATGTTTATTGATGGAAATTAACCCCATCCTAAGTTCTCCAAGTCTACACAAGTTATTACTAGAGGGGTCACTTGGGACAATATTCCACCTCCATGGTATAATATATCATATTGGATCATTAAATACCTCACTTGTGATGGATAGTTAATTTTGGTTATGGTAACACTACTAAAATTCTCATTTATTTGAATAAATAATCTACCAAAACTAAGGGCTAGGTAAACCTACCTTCTTATCTTTACCAGGTTATCCATCAAGTAGCTCAGAAATTGAAAAGGGGCACTAGGTCAATTAAACATCATTGTCTAATTAATCTCATTTGTTGACACCATTTCTTGAAGAAACCAAAGTTTGAGAAATATTTGTCTTCATTTCCTCAAAATTCACTCAAAATTATTGGTAAGAAACCACAACATCCTCCTCTGACAACAATAATAGGGGAAACTCCATCTTCGATGCCTACAACTCCAAAACTATTATGAGGGTCAAAAAGGAAAATGAAGGTTTCATAAAAAAAAATACCCCATATATCAGACCTTGATGAAGTTGTTAATTAATTTTCCAAGAGGAAGAAGAAGGTGAGCTAAATGGATCTTAAATTTTGGGTAGTTTAAGCTTTACTTCTCTCATAAAACTTATAGATGTTCACCAGATAGTTGAAGAAACACAAACCCTTGCATAATAAATTTCACATAAAGAAGAAAGAAACTTAACTTACACAGTTGACAAGGGAAAATATACACTCATGGAATAAGCTTTGTCTTCTCCTCAATAAGTTCATAAACATAAATATTTGTAGCATGTTATGACCCTATCATGATATGAAAAAACTATTCAACAATAATAAGCAGAGTTAGATTTTCTTAGATTGACCTTGTAAGGTAATGACCAAACCACTTATAGTTTATAAAATTTATATGAATATTTTTTTGCCCTTTTTTGATCATAGGAAGTGATTATAATAGTATGTAATGCTGAACAAAGTAGAATTTATAATCAATTATTCTCACAATCTCATGAACTTAACATTTTATAAAATTCCCTTTCTATTAAAGATGCTGAAATTGATAATCTAAAACACTCTGTTTATAGTAATTATGTTCATATTAATAATATAAAAAACTCTATTACTATTAAAGATGTACTAATTGATCAATGAAACATTCACATATAGGATCTGACAACTCATAATGTTGAGTTGTAAGCTGCCATATAGGTTATGTAGAGGGAAATAAGGGAGATATATGTACAAACTAAAGGAACCACAATAGATATTCTTCCTTTTCCTCTACCCCTTTATGAGATTATTTCAATTTGGAATAAATTTTAGAAAAAATATTTAGAAGTTAGAATTAGATAATGCCATAATAAAAATAGAGTTTCAGCAATAGTTGCAGCAAGCTCAGACTTCTATTCAAACTATTTATGAAATTATTATATTGTAGAAAAACTTCTTTTATGTATGTTTTATTTCTTCATGAATATTTTTATAAGTGGAAAATGTAATTGATTTCTCTTGGTTTCCCCCATGTCATTGAAGATGAACACCTGTTCATGGATATATTTCTTAAAATCACTATAGAAAGACAAGATCAAATTTGTGAGTTTTATCTTTGTAACATGTTATTGGGACACCAGTCTAGATTTTTGGTTAACATGTTTATGGGAGAAACATAATTATGTGCTTTCTTTTACACTATGATAAATCAAACTACTTGGGAGTAATAACATAATCAATTCCTAGAACTATAGAATACTATAAGATTATGTAGAAGACCCCAGTTTATAAAAGCTTACAAACTACTTGATGCCTTCCATACTTTATATCACATGTACATGAAATACAATAATCATGAGTTATTAAGATAAAATTTATAATCCTTCCAAGATTTTTTCATCCAACATTCCTTCAGCTCTATCAAATCAAGTATGCCTAGATGGGAGACTTTGCCCATTACCTAAAAATGTAGGGAAGTCATGACTCCCATTACCATCGGTTGGATTATTTGAAGAGCTAGGTAACTTTATCATATTATCACTTAGATATTGGAATATTAAGGGTTAGATTTTTATATTAGCATGAGATTTAGGCCACCTATTCTTCATTATCCTATGTCTCCTTGGCAGAATTGGCATAATCAACTAACAGTATAATTTTAAGTATGGTTACACATTATGTTAAGATATTTATGGCTTCCACATATAAATAATTGTGATTGGGGACATAATTTTCAAATTTATGATCTCATATAGTGGTTAGATTTAGGAATCCTATATTAAAGGATAATTTTCCCTTAGTTTGCCAGAGGACTTGCAAAAGGTAAAGTATGGAGGAAAATTGATGAGCATTCTATATAGCTCATTATATCTCATATAAAATGTCCATAAGTATTTCCTATTGGTTATATATTACATTAAATTTAATATTTAAGGTCTCATCTAAGTAATAAATGAGTGAAATTGTCTTTTATTTGTATGTCATATGTTGTTGATTCTCTATCTTGTTATTTGTTTCTAACTTGGATGAAATGAGTATAGTTTTCTAAAATTTGTCATTGATTTCATATACTTGTGCACTTTAATTAATGTCAAAGGAATCACAAGAAGGTATCTATGGTCATTTGTATGTGGTTGAGCCTACTAATTTGATCAAATGTAATTTAATGTGAAACATAGTGAGGTATGATGGTTTGAGTTATTATAGGTATGTATTAGTAGGTGAGCATGTCATGAGGGTATTTATCTTTAGAGGAAGTTTTAAAGTGCATATACAGTGACAAGATGTACCAAAGGTGATCATGTGAAGGTGCAAGATATGTATTCATGATGGCTCAAGCATGGCCTAGTAGATTCTTGAGCTATATATAAAGTATTGGCATAGTGTTATAGTGTAAATTGATGATTAATCTATTGATAAGGTGTTTATTTAAACACATGACTCTTAGAGTGACCTAAAGGGGTAAGTCCTTCATTGGAGGTCTTATCATAAACTTTTTCTTAAGATCCTATATAGCATGATGAGGCTTCATGATCAGGCTTGGTGGCTTTTAAGCTCGTATGAATAATGTTGGAATCTTATGAATAAGGTATGATGTCGTTTTACATTTGGATGAGGTTTTGAGATTAGTTCAAGAGGTTTCCAAGTGTTTTCAAGATCCAAGAATGACTAGAAAGTCAAGGTACAACATGCATAAAGTCCTTATGTGGCCTAATGAGGGTTCAAGTTGAGTTTACAAGGTGATATAGCACATGTGATAATGCATTTAGGTTTTATAGGGTGTTTCAAGAGTGTTTACCAAGATTGAGGTCATGGATTGAAGTTGAAATCAAGAAAACACATTTTGAGGTCTCCTATGTATGCAAAGTGAATAAATAAGATTCTGAAAAGGAACTTTAGATGCTCATTAGCACATGTGTTACTTAAATGGGAATTTTATACTTTTGGGAGACATGGAAAATATTCCTAAAATTTTTTTCCAAGCATTAGGAAGTGGTTTCAGGGACAAAGTTGTATGAACATTATTTAAGAAGGTAAACTGATCCCAAACCCTCTCAAAACCCTCACAGTGACCCAATTGGAGAAATTTTATTGAGAATGGACCATAATGTAATGGTAAGTATTTTTTTTATAATTATATGTTGTATTGGACTCCTCTAATAATCTCAAAGTGGTAGTGGTGTGTTAGGATAGTGATTAAAAGATACATAAAAATGCTTATTTCTAAAGAATTTGATGTTACAAGTAGGTTTAACTAGGTCAATGCATGCAAGTGGATGGAGGTTAAATTTAAAGAATTTTCATTGAGTCAATGGTGATATTTTTTTAAATTATATATTTTTCTATAAAATATTTTTTCAATCAAGATGACCTATTGCTAAATTGGTAAAGAGTAAAAATAATGAGAAAAACCAGTCAAAGTGAGAAAGCATTTAGGGATTAGTTACAAAGGATTAGGTATTAATCCAAAGGATTTAGTTAACTTTTAAATAAATATAAATATTTTCCATTTTTATTTTATGCTTTGGATTTCATTGAAAATATTGTAGAAAGTGTTCATAAGATGGCTTGTATAGAGAAGATGTGATAGTGAAACCCAAGATAGTGAGATTAGTCTTTAAGAAAAATATTTCCCTTTGATCCTATGATATGGATGTTGGAGGTAGATATAATTATCTCATATGATCATTTTAATTATTTTAAATTTTAATTAAGTGTCATCATTGGTGTTAAGAGTCATGTTCACCATGACTGGTTCTTAAGCCATAATGACCATTTTAGTTGTGCTAAGAAAAGTTAAGTGTTTAAATATCTATAACATAATTTGATGCATATAATGAATATATTGATTTTTTTAATACCTAAATTATATATAAAATATTTATTTAAGATGGAGAGATGGATTTAAGGTGTTGAAATATGGAATCCAAAATGGCTTGTTAGATTGTGTGAGGACTATGAGAGAGTAACCTTACAAATCAGTCTATAAGACCGATGGTTGTCACTAGAGCTTGATATATATCCATTTTTTAATGATATGTAATACTAAAATAAACTATTAATGTAAAATATAAGTCATTTAAATGTCATTGAGGGTGTTAAATACAATGTTCTTCAAGACAATGTTTTTAGGGTGTTTGAAGTTTTCTATTATTGGTAAGAAAGATGATTTTGAGGTGTTTTAGACTGAAGTGAAGAATAAAATTAATATAAAGTTGTAATATGAATTTTTTTAATTCATGAAATATCATATACAAATTTTGGTCATTAAATGCTTTTGACTTTACTTTGGTAGTGTTTAACCATTCTAAGTGGTCATATTGGAAGAATGGGTTTCAGGCCTTTTGGTATATTTGGTAATGTCTAATGGACATAGTGGTGACCATGAGGTCATGGAGGATATATTAATTTATTTTTTTGAATTTTTTTTAAAAGTTGACTATTTTCTTTAGATATGAGAGACATACTTTTTTTGTGTATGAAGGCCTAATGGCGAGTAGGCCTAATAAAATGGATCAAGTGGTGAATTGGATATATGAGTGGTGTGTACTTAAATGGATGTCATCATGTGTATATTTAATAATATTTTTAATTTTTTAAAGTGTTTTTATAGGATAAATATGTTCCAATAGGTCAAATTGGTAACATGTGCTTAAGACATACCTTATTGTATTAGCTCTCCTTTAGGCCTAATGGAGGTTTTGGCCCTTAAGGGGTATGACCAACCTATGTAGTGATTTATTATTGTGTTAAACATGTATGAGGACATATTAAAATTATAAACCAATTTTGTTAAGTTTCTTGGCTGACTAAGATGGATAAGAGCAAGTGTTGAGTATAAAAGCAAGGCTTAATTGACATATTTGAGCTAGTTAGAGAGTTGTGAATATAATCGAAGGAAAGAGATATTGGAGGAGGATAAATAGGAAATTTATGAAAATAATAAGAGTAATAAATAATTATTGATATATAAAATATCTTCTATAGTTGGATGATAAGTTCAATAGACCTAATGATCCTAAAAGAGGCATATTGAGTGAGTGAGCCTAAAAAGTTGTTTGAGAGGGCTAGAAGATTGAAGTGAGATGAATGAGGTGATATAAAATTATTAGATACATAAAAGTAGTGTTATATTTGTATTAAAGTTATTAATTTTTAATAAATAGAAGATAGAGATAAATAAAAGGTCATCTTCAATTGAGAGAGCAACATGGTGTCTTGAGGTGATCAAGCTTGTCTTGGCTGGGTTGGTGCTTAGTCAAAAAGGGATTTGGAGATGCCTTGAAATTTGTAGTTTACATAAGTTTCCTTGAAGTGTATATGTTGGCTACAAGTAACTTAGAGGCTTTTATCCTCCATACAATTTGTAGCTTGTTAAAGGACTAGTTGGTTTAATACTTAACTAGTGAGGGATTGGTGCTCTTTGTGGGGTTGGTACCTCACTAAATATTATTTCACTACTTATAAGATAGTGTTAAAAGTAGTGTGATAGTGAATTTTATACCATATGAGGGTTTACCACATATATATGGTGTTCATGTGTTGGTGTCTTACTTATTGCTTATGTGATTTCTCTTTTATACATTGTTATATATCTATACTAGTTTGAATGGTTACATAATGATGAATGAAATTTTTACACACTAATTCAACCCCATATTATTTATTATGCTTATAAAATTTTGTAATATATTAGGTCCTTTTATGAATGTTTGAAAACTTGAAGGTGATCTAAAAGCATAAAATGGCTAGATTTGTTAAGGTGAGTTACAAGATCAATGTGTTTATCAGCTTGTGGAAGAAGAAAGCTTAGTGGATGGTTATTGAGTCTCAATAGGATTTACATGGAAATAAGGTGTTTGCATTAATATTATTATATAAATAGATAATTTTAAGAATGATGTCTTTAAGAGGTCTATAAATCTATAAGACTTCTTGAGGAGCAATCCAAGATGTATGAGTATGTAAAAAAATGATGAAATGCTTGTATATGAACATAGATTTTTGATTGGATAGTATTAAGGCATGTTAGTGAATGTATGGGAGATATTATGATAGTCTCAAAGTGAACCTATGATGTTTGGTGCTTCAGTCTATATGTACACCTAGACTTCTCCTAGATCATACTTAGAATAATAGGGTTTAATGATCAATATTCAAGGTAAGGAGGCAAGTAATAATAATATGAATGTGTATGGGATTAAAGGTGTGAAATGTAGTATTAGAGAATCTGATAAAGGTGTTTTTTTGTTTAGGTTTACACCTAGACCTAAGTCCTAGACTCTACTAGGTCTATTGAAGCATGATGAACAATGTAGAAATATGTAAGCTAGTTTAATGTTCTAGTGAGCTTTGACATGTTATAATGTAGGTGTTCATAAAAATTAAGATTTCAAGAATCTTGATTTTTCTTGGAAATAATATTCTATGAAGTGATTTTTATCATCACAAAGAGGTCTACAAGTGAAGCATGAGTTGATCATAAATCTAGAGGAGTTGAGTTGAATCTATGAAGTTGTCATAGATAGAGAACAGGTTTGTTAGAAGACTATGTATGTTGATAAGACCTATGTGAGTTTTTTCTAATTATTTATGAGGTATAAAGGTATGAATGTATATCCTTTTATGTTTTTACTTGTTGATCATATATGCATTGAGGTAACAATATCTAACATAGGAGTTTTGAGAAGGCATACAAGTTATAGATTGGTCTACGAGATCAATGAGGATATGAAAATCTAAGAAGATGAATATACCTTATGGGAATAATAAATGATGAAAATGGTTAGTTTGGATGATGATTAAGGTGTTTGAAACTTTTGACATAACTAGCATGAATGAGTTTTTTGAAGACTTCATGGGATAGTGAAACAATGAAAAGACAATGAATGTAAGATGAATACAAATTTGATTACTTTGAATCATTACCCTATGGATTCATGTTTTTGGTGAATGTTAAGGTAACATTAAGATCATTTATTCTATGCCCCTAACCTATCACATTTATTAGGATAGGAATATCTAACTTGTGGCTTACTTATCCCTCTTTGATGCTATATCACATTTCACTATGCATTCATTTGGTTAGTAGGTCAGCCTATGGAGTAACCATGGCCTAGATAGACTATATATAGGAGGTAGTGGGTAATTGTTTATGATCATATTGTGAATTCTGCTCTTATTGAAACTTTTGGAGGTTTCCCCCTTGAAGTGGCTTGTCTATTATAATATATTATGATATATTTTAGTAATATTTGGATCTATTTCTACTATTATACTTTATTGTTGAAGTAATTTCATTACAAGTGGTATCAGAGCTATGATTTGGGCAATCTTATGGGTGAAACCCTAATTTTTTTAATTTGGCTATATATAAAAAAATGGTTTCTAATTTATTTTCAATGTTTTTACTATAGGTTATAAATCATTAAATTAAGCTTTCATTAAAATTTTAGCTCATTTGGATCTATTTTACAAAAGTGATCACCATTTTAGGTTTTTTAATAAAATTACTCAAGTGTGCAATTAAAAGATTTTTCTTTATTTATTTACATTTTTGGAAAGCTTAGAAAAATATGGCTAGGGTATGTTATTTGTATGTTTTGATTTTAGGTTGACATAAGTCCAAAATTGCTTGGTCAAAGTTAGGTCAAAAGTGCCAATCAGGGTCGACATCGTAAAGCCCTTTTATGGTAGGTCCACAAACTCAGGGCCAAGGAAAGGGAGCTAAAACTCCAAGTAAAAATACTAAAAATAAATATATGGATTCATAAGGGGGATTTAATATATCCTTTATACCAATGTTCTCTGGCATAGATCACAAAGTGAGCCAGCTTGACTATAGTGTGCAAGGCATTCAAAGTGAGGTGCAAGGCATACAATCTAATATGAAATACATACAAGATAGTTTGGTAGATATCATGATGGCTTTAAGAAATAATCAATAAAATCATCTAGCTATTGCTATTGCACAACCCCACTAGGGTGGTTCTCCCAACCAGTCTACTTCAAATCCAACTACATTGCCATAAAGAAACCTGTTACCAAAGGTGGATATGTGAAAATTTGATGGAAAAGATCCACTCAATTGGATCAACCAAATGGATAATTTTTTTGATTTACATCAGATACTATGTGGACAAAAGGTTACCATGGCATCCTTATATCTTAAACCTAATCAATTCATTTGGTATTGATGGTTGTGTGCTCAAAAGAAAAAGATGACTCTCAATGTCACCTAGTTAGTTTTTATAGAGGATAAATAATTACACTATGGCAATAATGTGACAGAGAATTACTTTAGCCAAATGGAAAAATTATGATAGACTAGCTCTATCAAAGATTATATTCATGATTTTCATAATCTATCCTTACGTGTGGAGACAATTTCTGAGGAGAACTTAAATGGCCTATTTTTGGGTGGACTCAAGGACCACATTGAACATGAGGTACACATGTTTAATCCAATAAATATTTTTAATTCTATTATCATTAAATTTAGAGCTAAGGAAAAATTCATAGCCAACAAGAAGTAGCCATTCACTCATTTCAAAGATCGTAGCATATTGACACCAACATTTCCTCCACCTACTAGATTGACCCCTCATCAAATTGAAGATAAGCATACAAAAGGATTATGTTTCAATTATGACAACAATTGGATCAAAGGACATAAATGTGATGAGAATAAGTTATTCTAAATTGAGGGATCTAATGAAAATGAAGAAGAAGATGATGACTCCAATGATGATGAGGAAGAGATAGAGGAGGTACCTAAAGATTCCTAACCTATAATCTCTTGTCATGTACTTGCAGGTATTAGGACTCCACAAACTCTTAATGTGGTGGGTTTCCTCAAGAAATAGAAGGTGACAGTGTTGATTGATTCAAGGAGCACACATAAATTCATCAAACATAAGTTGGTCACTTCATTGAACTGTTTCATCTACCTAGCACCAAAATTTTAGGCCATGATTGTAGATGGTGGCATAATTAATTGTTTGGGAAAATGCCATAATATTAAGCTTGCTATGATTGAGTACAATCTTGATTCTCCTATGTTTTTTATTCTCATGGGTAGCACATACATTTTTTTTGGAGTCCAATGGCTCACAACCTTGGGTACTATTGAGATTAACTTCCAAGAACTATTCATGCGCTTTCATTCTGAAGGTAGGAAAATTGAACTACGTGGATTATAGGATAAATATCCACAATTGATTAGTTCACATTAGATGACTAAGATGCTCAAAAAGGGGGTAGAGGGAATTATTACATGATTATGTTCCATAGAAGATCAACCCACACAGGCATCTACACATCCTAATCTATAGATGATTCTTGATGACCAACCATCTATTTTTGGGGCCATACCAAAAGGAATACCACCAAAAAGAGAACATGATCATGCCATTCAACTATTTTCAGGGAGTTAACCACCAAATATCAAACCATACAGATATCCATATGCATAGAAGAGTGAAATTAAAAAGATGGTCCATGAGATGTTGGAGGCAAGGATCATCAAGCATAGCCAAAGTGCATATTCATCACTAGTGGTCATGGTTTAGAAAAAGGATGACACATGTAGGATGTACCTAGATTATAGGGAACGCAACAAGTACACCATCAAAGATAAGTTTCCTATTCCAATAATTGATGATTTACTTGATGAGTTGCATGGTGCTAATTATTTCAGAAAATTGGATCTTCACTTAGGGTACCATCAAATTAGAATCAAGGATGAAGATGTTCATAAAACTAATTTTAGAATACATGAGGACCATTATGAGTTTTTGGTAATGCCCTTTGGTCTTAAAAATGAACCATATAATTTTTAGAGCTTGATGAACACTATTTTTTGGCCTTTTTTAAGTAATTTTGTTCTAGTTTTCTTTGATGACATATTGATTTATAGTCATACATGGGAAGCACATCTGCAACATGTGAAATAGGTGTTGATAGTTTTGAAGAAGCATCAAATTTATGTGAAGCCATCCAAATTTGCTTTTGGAGTACAGGAGGTAGGGTACCTAGGTCACATTATTTCCCATGAATGTTTTAAATTTGATCCCTAGAAGATCAAAGCTATGATGGAATAGCCCATGTCAAAAACTCTCAAAAACCTCTGAGGGTTCCTAGGACTAACAGGTTACTACCGAAGATTTGTGAAAGGTTATGGTAGCATAGCGGCTCCACTCACTACATTGCTAAAGAAGGATGTCTTCTATTGGAATGATGCTAGCACAAAAGCATTTGAGAAACTAAAAGTAGCTATGTGCACCACTCTAGTTTTGGCTGCTCCAAACTTCTCAAAGACATTAATTGTTGAATGTGATGCTTCTGGATCTAGGTTGGGAGTAGTACTAATGTAGGAAGGAAGACCCATTGCATTTGAGAGTCATCAATTCAAAGGTAAGAATCTACAAAAACCTATCTATGAGAAAGAAATGATGTTTATTATTCATGTAGTTACACAATAAAGGCCCTATCTGATGGGTAGACATTTTAAGGTGAAAATGGATCATGATAGTCTCAAATACTTTTTAGAGCAAAGATTATCATATGAGGAATAACAAAAGTGGGTAACCAAAATTTTGGGTTATGATTTTGAAATCACCTACAAGAAGGGTAAAGATAATGTAGTAGAAGATGCATTATCTAGATGGGATACATCCATAGAAGCATTACATTGTACAATGTTTATGTTGCAAGCATATTAGGTGGATGAAGCTAGGTTAGAATGGGAGTAAGATAAGGATAGACAGGTTCTGATTCAAAATCTCTAAAAGGGTAATTTAGCCTCTAATAAATTTGAATGGAAAGGTAATGTCTTATGGTATAAGGGTAGGTTATACTTGTGTAAGGATTCAAAGCTTAAGCAGAAGATTCTTACAGAGTTGCATGCATCTCCAATTGGGGGACACTCAGGGTTCTTGAAAACTTATCATATAATTAAGAAAGAATTATTTTGGGAAGGATTCAGGGGATATGTATAAAATTTTGTGGCATAATGCTTGATATGACAATAAAATAAAGGTGAGATAGTTAAGACCATGGGTTTGTTACAACTATTAGCAATTCCTAGTCAAAGGTGGGAGGTTTCCATGGATTTCATCACAGGGTTACCTTGTTCTAAAGGTAAGAATGCTATCTTCATCATTGTGGATAGGATTACAAAATATTCCCATTTTTTGTGTTCTCTCACACCCATTTTTAGAAAGTACAGTAGCAACTATTTTTTTAAAGGCTGTTCTAAAATTACATGGAACCCCAAAAATAATTGTAAGTGATCATGATCCTATTTTCACTAGTAATTTCTAGACTGATTTATTTTCCTATTTTGGTACTCAACCATCTCATAGATTATCTTACCACCCCCAATTTGATGGACAAACAAAAGTGGTTAACAAATGTTTAGAGGGCTATCTCCATTGTTTTGAATCAGATAAACAGGAACATTGGGTTAAATGGATACCACTTGTATAATGGTGGTATAACACATCTTTCCATACCTCTTCTAAAATGTCTCCATTTCTAGCACTATATGGTTACCATCCACCTTCCATTAATTCTTCATTAAAGGTGAAAACCAAGGTTTGAGATGTGGAGGAGGACATTTAGCATCAATAAAAGGTTTTGGCTAGTTTGAGAGAGAATTTGGCCTTGGCATAAAACATGATGAAGCAACAAGTAGATCGACACCGTAGTGAGCAAAATTTTGAGGTGGGTGACTCAGTATTTGTACATTTGTAGCCTTACAAGCAGATGTCCTTAAAGCAATATAAAAAGGACAAAAAACTTGCTCCCAAGTGTTATGGCCCTTATCAAGTTCTACAAAAAATTTGAAGTGTGGCTTACAAGCTCGAGTTACCTCATTCATCTCGTATACACCTAGTATTTCATGTTTCCTATTTGAAGAAGGTCATTGGATAAAAAGTTTTAGCCTAGATAGTGATCCCAGAACTAGATGAAGAAGGATGAGTCATTTTGGAACCAGAGAAGATCCTCCAAACATGTACTAAGAGGTTGAGAACCAAAGATATTGGGGAATATATGATCAACTGAAAGAACTTGAGCAGTGAAGATGCAACTTGGGAAGGTGAAGATTTTTTGCAATAACATCTAGAGTTGTTCAACATCGAGTACAACATTGGTTTGAAGGGGAAGGGCATGCTACACCCCTAACCTATCACATGCATTAGGATAGGAATAGCCAACTTGTGGCTTACTTATCCCTCTTTGACGCTATATCACATTTATCTATGCATTTATTTGGTTAGTAGGTCAGCCTATGGAGTAACCATGGCCTAGACAGACTATATATAGGAGGTATTGGGTAATTATTTATGATCATATTGTGAATTTTTCTCTTACTAAAACTTGTGGAGGTTTCCCCCTCATAGTGGCTTGTCTATTATCATATATTTTGATATATTTCAGTCATATTTGGATCTATTTCTGATATTCTACTTTATTGTTGAAGTAATTTCATTACAATTTATTTCATGAAAATAATGTATAAGGACAGTAACAAAGTGTGTGAAGTATAAGCCTGATCAAAATACTCTTACTTAGAGGTATGACATGCTATAATATTCCTGATAGAGTTTGATGAGGATTTTATAAAGGCCAATGATATGTTGGGAAAACTTGAAAGGAGATAATTATCTTAGGGTGATCTTTGTATCTCTATGATTAAGAAATTGTCTACTATAGTAAATGTGAGTCTAAGTTGAGGTAGTTTTTTGTTTGGATTGATCAAAAGGAGATCAGTAGTACCAACATAGTATGAAGAAAAAATAAGATATCTTGACCTTGTTTGTAAGAAGTCTGAGTCAAGTAACATTTGGTGTTGTCATGTATTCAAAATTAGATAAGGCAAAATGTTGATGATAAATGAGTAATAAATAAAAGAGATTTGAGATATAGGTTTTCCTAGAAAAATATAGGGCTTGTGATGAGAATGAATTAAAGGGAAGATCATGTATTTCTTCAAGATATCTCTAAGTAGGAAATCATCATGTTTAGGTCCAAAGGTCAAGTGGCAAGGTATGAATGGGTTTAGGTAAGATCAAGAGTAGATGATGAGATATAAGAAAGGTATATGGAGTCATGATAGTCATGTGTCAAGTTAATAAGAAATAGGTCAAGTTGAGAGTGAGCATCTTAATCATTCTAAAGTTAAGCATTTGGTTAGTTTTCTTTAGTAGCATTTTTAAGTTAGAGTGAAGAGACAAGGTGGTAGCTATAGAGACCCTTTATCATTAATGTCAAAGGGGGAGAGAGATTATATTGATGGAAAAGTTATAAAGATTAATTCTTTTATGGTTTGCCATCAATGATAAAGGGGGAGATTATTGAAATTTTTCATTGATTTCATGTACTTGTGCACTATCATTGATTTCAAAAAAAGCACAAGAAGGTGGATATGGTCATTAGTATGTGGTTGAGCTTGTTAATGTGATCAAATGTAATCAATGTTAAGCATAGTGAGGTATGATGATTTAAGTGGTTATAGGTATGTAATAGTAGTAGTTGAACATAACATGAGGATATTTGGTTTGAGAGGAATTTTCAAAGTGAATCTACAGTGACAAGATGTCTAAAAGGTGATCATGTGAAGGTGCATGATATATATTCATGATTACTTAAGCATGGACTAGTAGATTACTGATCTTTATATGAAGTATTGACATAATGTTGTGTTGTAACAAGATGATGAACCTATTTAGAAGGTATTGAGTAATACACATGACTCTCAGATTGATCTAAAGGAGTAAGTCCTTCATTGGAGGTCTTCTCATAGACTTTGTATTAAGATACTAGAGAACATGATGAGGCTTTAAGATCAGGATTGGTAGCTTGTAAGATTATATTAAAAATTTTGAGAGATTATGAACAAGGTATGATGTCATTTTACATGTGGATGAGGTTTTTATATCAGTATAATAGGTTTCCAAGTGATTTCAAGATCCAAAAATGACTATAAATTTAATGTCTAATGTGCATAGAGACTTAGTGTGGCCTAATGAGGGGTAAATTTTAGTTTCTAAGGTGATAGAGAAAATGTGAGAATTTATTATGGTTTTATATGGTGTTTTAATACTTTTTACCAAGTCTAAGTTCATGGATTAAAGGTAAATCAAGAAAACAAGTTTTGAGGTCTCTTATGTATGCAAAGTGAAGAAATGAGAGCTCGAGAAGGAAGTTTAGATGCTAATTATAATATGTGATAGTTTAATGTGAAAATAATACTTTTGGGATATATGTAAAATATTATTAAGAAGGTTTTCTAAGAATTAGGAAGTGGTTTCAAGGATAGAGCTGTATGAACATTTGTTAAGAAGGTAAACTAATCCAAAACCATCTCAAAACCCTCATAGTGACCATATTAGAGAAATATTATTGAGAATGGCCTAGAATGGATTGGCAAGTAATTTTTTATTATTTTATGTTATATATGACTCATACATTCATGACAAGTGGTAGTGGTGTGTCGAGATAGTGAGTAAAAGCTACATAAAAATTTAGATAGTGAGATAGGGTTTACTAGGTCAATGCATGCAAGTAGATCAAGGTTGAATTTAAAGAATTTTTATTTATGTAAATGTTTCTAGTTTTAAAATTATATAATATATTTTAACTATTTTTATAAATCAATTTGACCTATCACTAAACTGATAAAGAGTGAAAATAATGAGAAAAACTAGTCAAAGTGAGAAAACATTTAGGGATTGGTTACAAAGGATTAGGTATTAATCCAAATGCTTTAGGTAATTTTTAAATACCTATACATATTTTAAATTTTTATTATATTATTTTGATTTGATTTAAAAGGGTGCAAAAGGTGTTCATAAGATGGCATGTATAGAGAAGATGTGACAATGAAACCCAAGATAGTGATATTAGTCTTTAAGATAAATATTTACCTTTGTGCATATGATATATATATTATAGGTAGATTTAATAATATCATAGGATAATTTTAATTCTTTTAAATTTCCATAAAGTGTCATCATAGGTGTTAAGATTCATGTTCACCATGACTAGTTCTGGAGCCAAAATGATTATTCTAGGTGTGCTAAGAAAAGTGAAGAGCTTGAATCTCTATAATGAAACTTGAATCATATAATGAATATGTTATTATTTATTAAGACATAAAATATCTATAAAATACTGATATAATATGGAGATACAAATTTAAGGTGTTGAAATGTGAAAGCCAAACTGGATGTTTAGATTGTGAGGACTATGCGAGAGTAGCCTAACAAATTGGTCTATAATACCAATGGTTGTCACTAGAGATTGATATATATCCATTTATGAATGATATATAACATTTATATAAACTATAAATGTAAATTATAAGTCATGGAAGTGTCATTTCAATTTCTAAAGACAATGTTCTTCAAGACTGTGTTTTTGGGGTATTTGATAATTTTTTGTGTGTTGGTAAGAAAGATGATTTTGAGGTGTTTGGAATGAGGTGGAGAATAAAATACATATGAAGTTTTAATATAAGTATATAAGGTACATATTAATGTGTTTTTATTCATGAGAAGAGTATATACAGATGTTAGTGATTGAATGCTTTTGACTGTACTTTGGTAGTATTTGACCATTTTGCGTGGTCATATTACAAGAATGGGTTTGAGACCTTTTGGAATATTTGGTTATTTCAAATGGACATAGTGGTTACCATGAGGTCATGGAGGATATAATAATTTATTTTTTTTGAATAGATTGTTTGGAAAAGTTTACTATTTACTTCAGATATGAGAGACAAACATTTTTTGTATATGAAGGCCTAATGGCAAGTAGGCATAATAACATGGTTCAAGTGGTGAATTAGACATACAGGTGGTGTGGAACTGAATTTATTTAATAACTAGTATATTTAAGAAGATTTTTAAGTTTTTTAAGAATTTATTGAGGTGAAATATGGTTGAATAGGTCAGACTGGTAATGTGTACTTAAGACAGACATAATTATATTAGCTCTCCTTTAGGCCTAATGGAGGTTTTGGCCCTAAATGGGTATGAAAAACCTATAGAGTGATTTTTCATTGTGTTAAACGTGTATTATTACCTATTAAAATTATAAACCAAGTATGGTAAGGTTATTTTTTGACCAAGATGGATAATAACAAGTGTCAAGTATAAAAGCAAGGCCTAATTGGCCTATTTGAGCTAGTTAGAGAGTTGTGGATATAAGTGAAGGAAAGATATATTATAGGAGAAGAACTAGGTAATTAAGGACCATAATAATATTAATAAATAATTATGAACATTTATATAGGTGTATGATAAGTTTAATGAACCTAATGATCCTAAAAGAGGCATGTTGAGCGAGTGAGTCTAGAAGGCTATTTAAGAGGGGTAGAAGGTTGAAGTGAGATGAATGAGGTGAGATACCATCAGTGTATACATCATATGAGTGATAAAAGTGTATGATAATTATTTATTTTTATTATATATAAGAGAGAAAGATGAATAAGAGGTCACCATTAGTTGAGAGAGCAACAAGGTGTCTTAAGGTGATCAAGCTTGTCTTGGCTAGGTTGGTGCTTAGTCAAGAAGGTAGTTGGAGCTACCTTGAAAGTTAGATATTGAAGAAGTGTCTTTGAAGTGTCTAGGTTGGTTCCAAGTCACTTATGGGGTTGGATCCTCATTTCAAGCTAGATCTTATTAAAAGACTAGTTGGGTTGGTACTTAACTAGTGAGGGGCTAGTACTCCTTATGGGGTTGGTATCTCACTTAATGTTGTTTAAATACTTATAAAATAGTATTCCAAGTGGTGTTAAAATTTATTTTATTACCCATTATGGTTTCCCACATAGATCCAATCTTAATGTGTTGATGTCTTATGTCTTGATTATGTGATTGCTCTTATATGCATTATTATATATGTATGCTAATTTGAAAGGTTAAATAATAGTGAATGAAATGTTTTCACACTCATTAACCCTCCCCCCTCAATATTTATGATTCCAACATATTTTTATATATAGAGCTACATATTTATGGTAGGATTTTTTTGAGAAGTCATCAACAATTTTGGCAATAGTTTTAAAGACTTAGTGTAGAACATAGTGAGCTATGAAGATCCTTAGTTGAGCTCCAAAGATATACATAATTAGATTCAAATATTATCTATTAATACTATGAATATATTCCAATAATATTTTCATAACTTTTGATAAAGCTCTGAAGACTTGTCTAGCCATGCTCTGAAGATGCCTATCCATGCTTTGAAGATGCCCAGCTATAGTCTAAAGATTAATATAGCAAATCCAAAGATATATAATGTACATATATAGATTTTTTATCTTTATATATATTATTTTAGACATTAATATGCATAATAATAATCTAAAATGATCTAAATATAAATGTATTTATATTTTGTAAATACAGAAATAATCTCTTTAGATATATGTTAGTTATATTTGGTCTATTGTTAGTCAAATTAGTTCCAATGCCTCCTATGAGCATGGGATCATATTCCTTGATATTTTATTTATAATAAGTTTATTTTTATTTTTATATCACTAGATTTTATATTCTAAGAATAGTCATTGAGATATGATTTAAGTACATGTCTCCTTCTCATTCTGGGGTAATAGTAATAGAGAGAAAATAAAATTAAAAAACATTCAAGTGTAATTTTGTAGCAAAATTCATAGCATTTATGTTCTTTTTAATAATGAATTATTAATAAATTACAACATTCTATTCACTACTAAGTTAAAGGTAATCCTATTCTAAGGAAGGAGTAAGGGCCCACTTCTCTTTGAAGATCAGGACAATTGGTATTTCTAGTTTATAGTTTAAAAGTGTATTTGTTTTGATACAAGTATATTTAATTTTAATACAAGTGTGATTTCCATTTAAATTCAAATTTTTATTTCCCTTTTAATGCAAAGTGTGTTTATTTTAATGCAAGTGTGATTTCATTAAAATGCAAAGTTTATTTTAGTTCAATGCAAGTGAGTCTCCTTTATGCAAAGTTTGTCTTTTAATTCTCATATGAGTAAAGTTAATATGAAATTTTGTTGACTAAAGAACTCATATACATATTTATAAACTATCAAGAATTAGTCTAGGTGACAATAGGCAATCAACATTCTCACATTCTAAAATACAACATTGTCCTACCTAATCGAGAAAGTTGAGTGAGGACACTATAGTGTCTTAAGCCATATGTTTAAGTTGTAGATGTTGATGGTGTGAAATAAAAAATCCTTTTAATAAATAATGTCATAGGGGATATTTAGTTAACAAAACTTTCTAGATTTACCTTTTATACAATAAAGGATTAGAATCTTGTTTATTGCCCTTAGGAATTAGACATCAACAATAGAGTAAACACCCCCAAAATAAAGAATTATTAACTCAAATATATAACATCTCATTGCATATAGCCTTGGACATTATCCCTGGTATAAAATGACACCAATCTATTGATTGGTTAAATGAAAGGTATAAAGACAACCTATCACATATAATTATATTGATCTTCAAGAAATCTCCTCATCATTATGTGTTGATCAACTATGTAAGGAAAACATGTATCTTAATTATAAAATATAATTTATTTTAATAATCATGTATTTAATGCTTTAATATTACAATAAAGTGTATTTTTAGTAATATTAATTATATTTGTAGACTTTTATATCATTAAATCTTATGTATTTAATTTATTATAACAATAAATAAAACTAAAATCTATTTTTGACTTGAGGAAATTACATGAGAATTTGTACCTTTCACTTTAGGTCAACCACTCTTCCAAATTCACAAAACTATGCTAATACTCATTTAACCTTAATTAAGGTTTAAGACACACTAGATGAAAAAACATAAAGGATTGATTGTCTTATTTTATTTTATTATAACAATATCATCCCATGTTTCAAGGGGTATGTATGGCATACCATTTTATGATTGTGATCTTTAAAACATTAGTTGGTAGGGTATTTTAATTTAACATAAGTTATCAAACCCTAAATTCACTTTTAACCCATAAATGATTTTATAATTATATTTTTTGAATACTAAATATATCTATATGGTTTATTATTTAGAATCAATAAATTAGTGACAACCTTAGAGTTGATTCTTGTTAAATTTTAAAATCCATGTGTAAAAGTATATAATTATGAACATCTCAGAGAGTTTTTTGTATTTTAGAAATTATATATTCATTTTATGTAATGGGACATAATCATAATATAATTCATGTGTGACTTTACATTTTAGACTCATTGTAAATTTCATACAATTTATGCCACCTTAAGTAATTCATATCCTACTTGGGTAGGCCTTGAATAATGTGCCTATTTCACTATAATAATAATCCATTTTATTAATGGGCACTTGGCATATGTATTTATTTTATGAACTTCATATTTCATTATTTTAGTTGATTATATTATATACATTTATGATTTTGATTATTATCATATAGAGCTAGTATTGATTATATCATTCTAAGATTACAAGTAGAAACTAAGAAAGTGAACTACATTTGGGATTGGAAGATCCATCAAAATAGCATAACATTGTCATATATATGTGAATGAATGTAAGGTAAAATGAGATATCAAATTAGGTGTCCACTAGTCCCCTTTATGATGTCTTGTATTGTGTTATCACAGTGTTTTACATATTCATTATCAATGTTTATTTAGTCATCTTCATTGGTTTATAATCTAAGAGTGTTCCCTATACTTGTTTGGATGATTGTTACTAAAGGTAGGAAAATTGATTCTATATCTTTAGTAACATAAGATTATAAATGTTTCCAATTTTCATGAGCCTATAATTTATTTCAAAGGTTGGCACAAAAATAATGCCTTTTCATAAATCTATGTTTGGGAATGATTTAATTTATTGAAGAATTAATTATTTGTTTCATAGTCTTATTTACTTTGTGAAAAAGGGTTAAAATGACTAAGATAATTTGTTAAAAATGGATGGAATATGTGAATGAGAATTTTTTTAGTTGACTAAGAAAAGGAATATTAATACTTTATGTTGTATGGATGTATCCTACCTTTAATTTATTTTTCTCTATGATTATAACATTTATTTATGGAAACATGAAATACGTTATGATTCATATGTTAATCAAATGTTATGAAGAAGTTAGTAAATTTAGAAGCATGATTTTTTTTTAATATGTTGATACTTCTTATGTTAATTTGATTTGGTTCTAGACATGTATAATTCTATAAATAAGTTGTGAACGCCATTTTAAAATAATGACCTCCCATTAGGAAAAACTAATGGAATTAATTTTGTTCTTGTTAATCAATTCTTACTTTCTATAGTGTGTACTATTTAGGGTATCTGATTATATTATGGTCTTGAATTAACCCTAACACATGGAAGTAATTACATCACTATCCTAGGCAATGGATGGTGATCAATTATGCATACCTTGCTCCAAACTAGGAGACTATGAGGCTTTTTTTTTGCCTTTTTTTGATTTTTGGTCTTAATACTTTGGTGAATAGAAATTATGAATATTTTTTCTTGTTTGGAAAAAAAGATACCCGAAGTTGTTAGGCTTCATTGGAATTTGATTGTCACAACACCTTTATTTGATATTACATTAACATCACTACTCATTTTATACTTATAGTATACTTTGTAAATAGGATTTTAACCATTCTGTCATATAATGTATTTAAAATTAATGGGTATACTATGTTATATGATAAGGGTATAAGAGTGTAAAGGTTTAATGGCATGAATTCTATCAATTTTTAACTTTAAATCATGCTAGACTTGGTTTCATACTTAGATAAAAATTTATTTTAAATGGCTAACACTTCCAATATCAAAATGGAAAATCATAACCTTAGGGTCAGATTTCAAGAAGGTTGTAATGAGAGTTTGGTGGATCAAAATACTAAATTTAAATGTTTGAATATTTTATAATAAATTATTTATGGGTAGCCATGAAATATTTAACTATATATTCCATGACATTACTTTTCATTACAAGCATTATTGTAGATGGAAGACTTCACTCTTCTCAACGACTGTATTATGTTAAATGAGTAATTTCCCAATAATGTTTGAATGTAGTAATTTTTTTTTTTTTAAAAAAGGGGTAAAAACTTTATTAAAACTTATAACAGCAAATTACAATACCACCAACATGAACCAAAGACTAGAAAACCAATAACAATAGCCTCATGCCTCAACTCCACTAACATCTTCAACAAGAATGGACTCCATTACCTAGCATAAATCACAGGACAACTGCTCCCACTCATCCACCTTACAACCATATCCACCTTCTGATGCCCATTTTTCCAAGAAATTAGATGCCCTATTCCATTCCCTTGGAATATGGTCATAAGATACATAATCCATTAAGGAACTAACCTATAATATCTATTGCACTATCATGGCCAATTGCCAACTCACCTCTGAAATTTTCCTCTCCAAGAGAAAATTAATCAGGACTTGAGAGTCTGCTTCACAGATCACCCTCCTCCACCCTAAAGCATAAGCTCATATCAAGGCATAAAATATAGCCAAACCTTCCATCATATTAATAGTCTGAACTCCCTGATAAGATGAGAAAATAAAAATCACTGATCCAGAGGAATCCCTACCAATCCCACCAATACCCACCAACCCTAGATTGCCCCTGGAAGATCCATCCATATTAATTTTCAAAAGACCAATGGGTGGGGGTAGCCATTTCCACAACCATTAAACTTTTTGCTTCCCCATTTACCTCTCTTGACACACACTAAAACTGGAGATAACCCCCATATGCCAAACATATCCACCATCTCAATGTCCCCTCTCTTCAACGACAAAGTAACCTCACTCTTCGCTTCAATATATTCCTAGATCATTCCTTTAATTCTATTCCAGACCTATTGAATATCCATTTTTTCATCCCAAAAAATCCTACAATTCCTTTCTAGCCATACTTTCCAAAGCAAAAAAATAGGGCCAACGTACCATGCATCCTGCAAGAAGGGGGTCAAAGAGGGTGGATGGCCCACTCTAGCCAAAAATTCTACCAGGGAAACTGTGTGGATGCATTTGCACCTTCACACATCCCACCATAATTACCATAAATGAAGAGTGAAAGAGTAGCAAAATAATAGGTGAGAGGAGTCTTCCTCCTCACTATTTCAAAGAACACACATCAAAGGGCTAGCAAAGCCCCTCTTCTGAATATTATCCCAAGTTAAACATCTATTCCAGACTAAAGTCCAAATAAAGTAGTTACACTTCGGCCAAGAGAATCCATTCCAAACTTTTTTCCACCACTAAACTTCCTCCCTACCCTCATATTGTTGAGAAATCAGCTCCTGATAACCATAAGAGATAGTATACTTCCCCTTGGGATTCATGGACTAGGCTAACACATCACTATCCAAAAGTGCATTGCAACTATGACAAGATAAAATATAATGCAAATCCATACACTCTGCCTCCAAACCAAGAATTAGCCACTCCTTTGGGGTCTTCCATCTAGCGTCCATCATCTACCCCTAAAGGGAAAGGGATTTATAATCACACACCCTGATCCATCTAGCTTCATAGAACCTCTGGGATAGAATACTCAGCTGAGGATATTAGACAATCATGGGAGGGTAACCATCCTAGGAGTCATGCCAAAATTGAGCCTTAACCCCACTCTTGCAAATCCAAAATAGACCCTCTTAATCAATGGTACTCCTTTCTTGAGAATAGCCCAAATCACCGAGCCTTTGCTTGTCGAGTCATATCGTGGGATATCCTTATAAGGAATCCCAAAGAAGTACTTGTGGGATAATTCTCTAACCCACACCTGCTCTTATTCCACACACTAATGCTAGTATAGCTTAGCTACCAAAGCAATACTAGATAGCACAGATTATCATAATCTAATACCACCAAACCTCTTTATGCTACAGACTACCTCCCACTTAATAAGGCTCCACTTGGTTGAAAATAAATTACCATCCCATAAAAACTATCTTGTTAAGGAATCTAGTTCCTTAACAAAGCTCATCCATGCTACCTAGATCATACACCTATAGATAGGAAGAGCCTACACCACTGATTGAATCAACTATACCCAACCAATAAAGGATAACCAATGATGGGTCCAATGATTGACCTTGCCTTGAAACTTTTCTAGAATTGCCATCCATGACTCCTTAGACTGCCAACCAGCATAGATTGGAATCCCAAGATATAACAATAGGGGACTCCCAATTTGGAACCTAAGGATATAAGCCATGCTTCATTATATGGAAGGTGGGGTGTTAAAGAAAAAAATTAAAGAATTTCCCCCATTAATTACCTGTCTTGAGGCATCAAGGTAAACTTCCAAGCTTTTCTGAATGTTAGATGCCTCCCTAATAGTAGCCATGCCAATCAATGCCACATCATCCACAAACTGGAGGTGAGATTGTACAAGAATGCCCCCACCCCAATGCCAACCTTGAATAGCACCATCATCCACATTCCTTTTAATCAACTGACCCAAGCCTTCCACCAATAGAAGAAACAAGTAGGGAGAAAGAGGGTCACCTTGCTACAGATCGTGAGAAGCCCCAAAGAGAGTAGAGTGCTCGCCATTAATCAGAATTGAAAAGGAGGTCAATTTCACACAACTCATAACCCACCATATCCAATCCTCCTCAAAATCAAAGGTGCCCAAGACCTTCTATAAGAAGGCCCACTGAACTCTATCATAGGCCTTGGACATGTCCAGCTTGATAAACATTGCCTTATCATTAGACTAGGTCATGGAGTGGATAGTCTCAATAGCCACCACCACCTCATCCAAAATCTATTGGGCCTCCACAAAGCCACCTTGCTCCTCAGAAATAAGCACTAGCATCCACTTCTTTAACCTCTCAGCAATCAGCTTAAATATAATTTTATAAGTGACATTACAGAGGGAAATGGGTCAAAAGAGACTCAACTGATTAGCCCCCTCTCCCTTGGGAATGAGAGCCAAGAAGGTAGAGTTCAGAGACCAAAAAATTTGCTTTTTCCTCTAAGATTATTGAACAACTACCAGTAGGTCTAATTTGATAATTTCCCAAAATTATTGGAAGAACTCAATCAAGAAGCCATCTGGGCCAGGTGCCTTTCCTTTTGGCATCATGAAAACAATCCTCTTTAACTCCTCCAAGGATATATCCTTCATCATATGCACTTTCATATCCATGGTCACCAAAGGAGGAATGTAGGAAAGGACCTGATCCTTAATAGCTGAGTCCCCCTACGCTTGTTCCTTAAATAGAGAAGCAAAATACTACACTATTTCATTAAAGATACCCTGCATAGAAGAGACAGTCTCCCCACTGTCTATCACCAAAGAAGTTATCACATTACCATGCTATCTAGCTCAGACCAAATTGAAAAATAAGGTGGTATTCTCATCCCCCTCTTGAATCCATTCAATCCAGGCCTTTTGTTTCTAAAAGATTTCCTCTCTTAGCTCCCATTCTTCCAATGCTTTTAAAACCCTAGCTTCTTCCCTTTGCAAAAACTCATTCATCCCCTCCTCCCTAATGAATCTGGTAATGTCATTCAACTCCATTTAAGCCTCATTTTTCCTTTGGAAGATGTTCCCAAAACTTTGCTAGTTCCACCTTTTGAGCTGGTACTTGATGAATTGGAGTAGCTTAGCAAAAGTATAGATTGTTGTTCCCATAGTAGGCATGCCTATCCTCCACCAATCCACCACACGTCCAAATAGGTCTGGGTCCTTGAACCACAAGAGCTAAAACTTGAACAATGGCTTTTGAGGCATATAGGCTAAAGAAATTATCAATTTTATGGGCCAATGGTCCAAATCTCTCCAATCTAGGATCTCCATGCTAGAAGACCACAATCCCCCCACCCAATAATAGGAGGTCATGAATCAGTCTATGTGCTCAGCAATGCATTTTTCCCCCATCCCTCTATTATTCCAAGTAAAGCATCCATTATCAGGCTTGATGTCCACTAGATTGAGTGCCATAATATTATCCCAGAGCAAAAAAGAAGATGGTTCCATCCTTGCATTACCTCCTCTTTTCTCTGTTAAATCTAGAATAGCATTGAAGTCTCCAATAACAATCCAAGGTAGGTAAGGAAATAATCAATGAACTAAGTGGATATTTTTCCAAACAAGAAGTTTACCTTGGAAATCTATAAGAGCATAGATATTAGAAAAAAGGACTAATTCACTCGAATCCAAACACAAGGCCACCATGGATAAAGAGGACTTAAAGGAAATCTAAGACACTGGTTGGATCTTTCATGGATTCCAGAAACATGCCACACCCCCCGAAGACCCCTAAGCTCCAATGCACTAACATAAACCATGCCTCCATAACTTAGGTGTGATATTCTTCATATCATCCATTGAAATCTTCATCTCCTAAAGAAAAAAAACATCAGTTACTTGACATCTAACTAGTTCTTGAATAACATTTTGTCTAGGGCTACTGTTCAGGCCCCTTACATTCCACAAAATAATGATCATTTTAGAGGAGTTAAAAAGTGTGAGTCTAAGGTCTTAACAAAACTTAACTCTACCAAGGTCTCCCTAATCATCTTAATTTTCTCTGTGTCCTTCTTACGCCCCAGTTTAACACTTTTTTCTGACATCCCCTTCTTCCCCTCCTTCTAAAGAATGCCCAAGTGAGGAGAAGATTTACCTCACTTATCAAGTTCTACAACCACAGTCCGTACTAGAAGGTCCTCATCCTCTAAGTTCTATCCTAGATCACCATTTGTCTCCACCCCATCTATTCCCTTTTCTGCCCCTCCAAGACCATGGGAAAGGTTGGCTCCTCTTAAAGAACTAAATGAATATTGGTTGAATTAATCTCTGGTCTAGATCCTCCCACAAGTTGTGCCACACTCAATAATCTTGAGTTTACTTCTTAATGTCCCAATTCATCCAAGACTTCAAACCTATTAAATGAATATTCATCCTATCACTCCATAAGGGTCCTCTTCTAGCCTCTATTATGGTTTCAAGCTTTCACTTGAACAAAACCTTCAGCATCCTTGCCCTCACCAATCCCAGACTTCTTCCCTTTATCAGTACTTAGAGTGCTAGTAGGTGGTGGTAGAGATTTCTATTCCATTGGCTTAGCCTTTGGGCATCTATGCACCAGGTGTCCATATTCATGGCACATGTGACACCTGAAGGGAAGGGTCTCATAGTCTAGTTGTTGCACCTAGGAATATGAGCCCACACTCATCTCCACCGCATCAAGTAGTGGTTTGCTCAAATCAATTTTAATGAAAATATGAGCAAAAGTCATAACTTTCTTACTTAAAGTCTATGTTGAAGACCCCATCGGCCTTCCAAGCATTGAAGCTAGCATCTGGAGAACATCCTCTTGATAACATTTGATAGGAAATCTATGTAGCCTAACCCACATCAGAACTTGATTTGGTAGTTCCTCAGAAGGATTAAAACTTGCATGCTAGGGTTTGATAAAAAGTCTAACCTGATTGTAAAAATAAGGCCCCCCCTCAAAAACCCTATTTCGATCAGCCAAGCATAGAAATGTCACCATGAAGTAATTATTTGCCAATAACATGACCTCCATTTCTCCCTCTAGTTCCCACACTCTCTTGGCCCAACTCTCTAGAAATTGAAGGGAGACTCTCAATCCCAAAAACTTGCAATACAGCGAGTGCTTAGAATAATATTCCACATCCTCAGAAATCATCTCAAAGGGGATTACCAGTTTGGGTTGTTCCTTGCACCATTTTAGGCATCTGTTAATTTTCATGATATAGGATCCCCCAGGCAAGTTGCACTCCTCAGCACCTGTAGCCTCAGAAGAAAACTCATTTCCAAGTGTTTTAACTTGTTGCCCTATCCTATTCAAGCCCACGGCTTCACTAAAACTCCTACCAGGTGCAGTCTTTAAATGCTCTTGCTGAGCCATAACCATGCCCTCCTTGGTTTGTCTTAATCTTTGGATGCCTTAGTACCTCCCCCACACACCTAACCCCCCAGTCTTCTCCTACACAATCCTAGTCACAGCTTGAACAAGCTAGGGCACGGTTGCCCTAGCTCAGCTTTGATTTGTAGAGCCACAAACGTGCCATTTTTTTCTAGTAATCATTTTCAATAGACATGAATTAATGATATTTTGTGAGTATTATACTATTATGTATTGACTATTAAATGGGTTGACCTTATAGTCACATGATACTAAAATAAGGTACTATGCCTCTATTCTTTGGTAAGGGTTTATTATAATTTTGTAAAATTAAAAAGTAGTTTGCAATGTATTTGAAAATTCATAACTATGGGTTGTAGTCTGATTAGAAGTTTAAAAAATTAAAGAGTTATGAATGAATTTGAAACTTTATAACCATGGTTTTATTATATATGATTTTTCAGGGTTATCTTGAGGTTAAATATAATTTATAATATTGGCATGATATGATTCTTTTAGTGGATTTAATAATATTATGTTCACAAGTATTTTTGAAGAATTTAGCATAAGCATCTATCTTAATATAGTTATGTGATTTTTTGAGGAAATATATGAATTTATATATAAGTTAATGGAACTATTTATTTTTAATAATAAAATGAAGGTCATTCTAATAAGTCATAAATGTTGACTATACTCTATAGTTGATGTTATTTCTATTGAATGATTACTACTCTTATTTTAGAAGCTTTACAATATTATTATCAATTGAAACTTAGTTTTGGAAGTGTGTACCTTATAAAAGATGAAGTGGATAATTATTGAGGAATCCATATGTAAATAATTTAACTACTAAGGTTATTTTTGGAAGAATGTGATTAACCTCTCAATTTAGTGAGTCTAAATTAAATCCACTCTATGGATATGATTAAAAAATGATATCAATTATATACATGATTTTGTTAAGTTGTTGGAATTGGGTACACATATAAATGGTTGAATTTTTGAATCCAAGTATCATAACCCTAAAAATTCCAAACTTGATCATTTTATTTTTGGGGTTATGGTAGTGGGATAATAGCCTTGTTCTGCTCTAGGTATATCTAGGAAATAAATGTTTGAACATGTATCAATGTTTCTCATTATGGCAAGGAAAAAAACCAATAGAAGAAAATTATTTTTATTTCTTACACCAATAATGCTCATAGAAATGTAGGAAATAAAAATGTTGGTAACAATGTTTATAATAATGAAGTTCATGTAAATATAGGAAATCATGACATTGGTGTAAATATTTAAACTAACCATGTTGGAAATGACCACATCAGTAATAATGATAGAAATTTAAAAAATGTTAGTGGTTATACCAACATGGATCATGTTGATAGTAATATTGGGAATAATGTTTTCCTAGATGAAATTTTGGGTGTGCCTCACAACATACAAATCCAATTTGAGGCATAAGGCCGAAAATTTTCCAATCTAGATAAATTGCAAGGGGTAAGCATGAAAACTTAAGTATAATGGGATGATCAAAGTGGTGAAATCCCTAGACAACACAATGTTTTGGATACCATCATTTAGTTTCTTAATAAACTTTCACCTCCTACATATTTTGGTGGGGAATCTAGAGATTTTACTGAGGCATGACTAGTGAACTTGTAGAAAAAATTCACCTTGCATAACATGGGCTCTAATATCAAGTTCCATATAGGAGCCTACCATCTAATGGATGGTGTTGAATTATGATGAAACCACATATATGATCTCAATGGATATGACTTAATGACCTTGTATTGGGATAACTTTTAGAGATAATTAAGTAAAATATGCTTGAATGGAAATACTAAGGAACAAAAGATCATAAAGTTCTAGCTATTAATGAAAGGAACTATGACATATTGGAATATGAGAACAAGTTTATTAGTATATTATGCTATTTAAAATTACATTCATGATGAGGAGACAAAGGTAACTAAATTTAATCTAATATTGTGTGAGGTTATGCTACATGATGTAACATCAAAAGCACTCACACTCTAGTTATTTTAATTGAATTTTTGCATCATGTAAAATAAAAATAAAAATCTTGCCTAAATGTGATATAAGATTACTAAATTAGTAGGCTAAAACCTAAGCCTAAATCATATATTCCTCTTATGATTAATAAATTCAATAAATATTATCAAATGAGGAAATATGTTAGAAACAATAGCAGTCTTGGTCAATTCTAAAATGTAAATAGAGGTTATAAGCCTAAAAATATCAAAACAAAATAATTAGAACTGTAATCAATAATAAGGCAACTTCCATGGCCCAACCACTTGAGTTGATATAGTACCTTTGCCCCTAAAAATAGTTGTGAAGTGTTTAGAATTTAGTGGTAATCATTATTAAAATGATTTTCCCATTATCATGGCAATCAACCATCCAATCACCATGTGTATGTTGCTATGGATAATAGAAATGCAAAATTACATTTTACCCTTATATAGACTAAAGTTATAATTTCTATTTTTCCATTAGATATTTTAATTGATTCTAATGAAACTAATAGTTTCATTTCACATTATATTACTTATAAGTAAAAAAATAAATCATCTTTATTAAGAGAAGGATGGAAAGTAGAGTTTGGCATAGGGAAAAGAGTGGTTATTTTGGAATGTATGGAACAATCAAAACTAGACTTTAGAGTATTTAAGACTCAATCAAACCTATTTTTAGCACCATTAGGGTATTATGACCTAATTTTTATCATAGAATAGCTATAAAAACATCAACTGAATCTTTATTTTTTCATAAATAGGGTGAAATTTATTAATGACATTAGAAACCATGGGGAGATCTAAGGTGTCATGTGGCTTATAGCTATAAAAATTATCTCATCCATACAATTAAAAAGAGAATTAAGAAAGGACTAAAAATGTTATACTATAAAATTAAATGAACTTTCTAAGAAAAGGAAACCTACTTTACAAGACTACTTGGTCTTAAGATTATTCAAGGATATGTTCCTTAAAGATATTCTAGGTTTGCCTCCTCAAAGAGATTTTTTTTTTCTACTGATCTTATACCAGGATCAACACCTGCATCTAAGGCCCCATACTAGATGAATGTGTCATATATACAAGATTTAAAGGTATCTCTACAAGATTTTATGGGAAAAGTGATATTTAGACAAAGTGTATCACTGAGGGAGCCCCGATTATTTTCATTAAGAAGAAAGATGGCACTTTGAGACTTTTCATTGACTATAGAATGTTGAATAAAGTCACTATCAATAATAAGAGTCAGAACCCTATATTGATGGTATTTTTTTAATATCAAAGTAAGGATGCATTTATGTTTTCTAAGATAGATATTTGATCAGGGTATCACCAAATTTTAATAAAAGATGAGGATGTGCATAATACAACATTTAAAATAAGTTATGGCCATTATAAATTTATTTTCATTAATTTTGGGTTGACAAATGCCCTTTCTATTTTTATGAACTTTATGAATAGTGTATTAAAGGATTTATAAGATCATTTTATGCTAGAATATTTGGATGACATTATAGTTTACTCTAAAAATGTAATATATCATGAGTAACACTTGTGATTGGTCTTGTAAATACTAAGGCACAATAAATTATTGGGTAAGTTTTATAATTGTTCCTTGTTCTAAAGTAAGATTCATTACTTTGGGTACATTATCTCTAAGTAAGGTATTTCAATAGACCCTTCTAGAATTAAATCCATTATGGATTAGCCTACTCCTAATAAAATTCATGAAGTGTGTAGCTTCATTAGCTTAGTTAGATATTATAAAAGGTTTGCAGAAGACTTCTCAAGAATTAATAAACTCATCACTTCATTGCATAAAAATGGGAAGAAGTTTGTTTGGACCCCTTAGAGTGAAGAAGCCTTCTAAAATTTTAAAAAGTTATTAACTTCTACTCCTATTCTTCTTATTTTGGATCCTAATGGAAACATTAAAATTTGTGTTGATGTTTGTTGTGTTGACATTGGGTTTATTTTGACATAATATGGAAAGGTTATTACATATGAATACTGGAATCTCAAATTCCATGAGTAGAACTATCCAACTCGTGACCTTAAATTACTAGTTTTGGTTCATGATTATAAACAATGGAAACACATTTTACTTTGGAAACACTTAAGGTAAAATTTGACATTTAAAAAATCATGAATTTATTTTCTCAAGATAAATTAAATGAAAAACAATTTACTGGTTATAATTTAAAAGGGAAAATAAAATAGAGTAGTTGACACTCCTAGTAGAAGAATGTCTCTTTGTGTAATTTATGTTTTAAATTTAAATTTAAAATATTTTACTTTGAATAAATAATTAACACACCTTAAATGCACAACATTTTGTGTTAAACTAGGTAAAGAATTAGTGGTTATTTTTTTTAATAACTATTCATTAGACTTATATGGAATTTTTGTCCATCAAGGTATAAATTTTGTTCTAAATTATATAAATTTAAGGTAACAAGTGTTGAAATAAGTGCATATTAAACCTAATTTTACTCATCCCAGTATCATTAAAATGACAGACGAGTTGAAAAGGTTCTACACTCAGCTTGGTTAAAATAAGTATGTGGTTGACTTCATATCAAAATGATTGGAATATCAACATGTCAAATTTGAACATTACCATTAATATGGTTTAATATATCCATGTGTTTTACTAGAAAAAAATGGGTTGTGATTTGAATGGACTTTATCTAAGGATTACCTAAGTCTCTAGATAAACATGATGTAATTTTAGTTTTAATTAATAAATTTACTATGTTTTCCCACTTTATTGAAATAAATATTAGTGATAACACCCCCACTATTACTAAAAACATTTGAAGGAAATTTTTTGCCTTCATGGTGTTTTGGAAGTCATCATCTTAGATAGAGATAAACTATTTACTTCAAGGTTTTGGTAGACATTGACTATTATTTTTGGAACAGATTTGATCTTTAGTTTAGCATATCATCTTGAAATGGATGTCCAAAATTAAAGGTTAAACCAAGTGGTCGATGATATGTTATGGATGCATTTCATGGACCAATAGTCTAAATAGGAAGATTGTCTCCATTTAGTTAAATTTTCTATAATAAAACTTGCCATTATGTTATTAAAATGGTACCTTTCCAAACCTTGTATGGTAAAAAGTGTAGAACTCACCTTGGTTGGGATGATTTGGAGAATCAAGTTATTTTAGGTATTAAGCCTTTGAAAGAATATGATGAGCAAATGGTCCTTATTCATCAAAGGCTTAATCTTGCCTCTGATAGATAAAATATCTATGTTGATCTAAAAAGATCACCTAGAGAATTTTAATTAATGGAAAAGGTATTTTTATGAGTTATACCTCATAAAAGTTCCATAAATTTTGTCAAGGCATCCAAACTATTTCCATGTTTTTTTAGTCCATTAAACATTATGGGAAATATCAACCCTATTACCTACCACCTAGATCTTCCTCCTTATATTTATAGAATCCATGATGTGTTTCATGTTTATTTATTGATAAAATATGTCTTTGATCCATCTAATTTTTTGAACTAAAAAATATCTAGGTGGAATATGAGGAGATGATCTAACCAGACCCGATCAGTGTCTTGATGCATCATAGCATTAAATTAAAATGTTATAACATTCAACAAGTATTAGTCAAATGGGACTAGTTGAGTGGGAAAAGTGCCACCTAGGTAGATGAAAATATCTTTAGGTAGTATTATTCTCACTATTTTTAGGCCCTAATATTGTGCCTCCTTTTATGGGGACTAGAGATCATAGCTCACTTTGGTAGGACTTGAATAATGTGTCTATTGCATTGTTATAATAAGACATTTTTATATTATGAGGACTTTTCATATGTTTAGATCTATATTTTCTTTATTAATTCCATATTTTAGTGTTTTAGTTCATTTTGTAGTTGGATATATTACATATATTTTTTATTTTAATTATTATCATAGAGATCATATATTTTTGATGTCATTATTTGATTGAGGTAATAGATGATAAATTGATCTATGTTTTGGAATGAAAGTTTCATTGAACTGGCAAAGCAATGTCATATAGGTGGATGATCATAAGGTAAAATGAGAGATAAAATTATGTGTCCACCATTCCTCTTTGTGATGTCTTGTATTTTTTATCCTAGTGTTGTGCATATTAATTATTAGTGTTTATCCATATCATTTGCTTATAAGATAATTTTGATCACTATAGTCATTTAAATTTTTGTTACTAAAGGCAAGCTAGTTAAGATGCTAGCTTGATAATTGTAATATTATAATTGATTTAAAAGGTTGGCATAAATGTTTTCTTATGTGTGCTTTACTTTATTAAAGACTTAATGATTTGTTTTAGTCTTAGTGACTTTTTAAAAAAAAGGGTTAAAATAACCCATGATGGGGTCATGGGCATATCAAGACATTTGAATTTAATTTTGAGATAATAATCATTTCATGATTATTATGGTTTCATGGAAAGTGATTTGTTGATTATCATTTTCTCAATATTATTATTTAAGTCATATGGTAGAGAGGATATAGCAAATGAGTGTGGATTAAAAAACTATGGTTTTCTCTCTCTTAGACCAACATTTTGGCTATTTCTATGATGGATGTGGAATTTAATTTTTTAATACATACCTACTAATAAGGAATTAATGTTTATTGTTAGCCATGGAATCTAATAAAATAATATATGGTAGTTGGTAATGTTCCCAAATATATAGTAAGAATAAAAAAATGGTGAGATATTCTTGGAAAATAAAATGGAAGATGAAGTGAAGAAGGCAGTGAAGATAAAAAGTTACAAAATTTTGGCATTAGAAGTACGTATTATTTTTGTTTAGATATTTTATTTTGTGCATTAAGTTTCTAATATTATTTTGGTTTACTAAGAAAAACCTGGGTGAATGTGATGTTTATGTGGAGATATCTCACTCTCTTATTTACCTCTTTATATTTTCTTATAATGTATATATAATTACACCTAGATATGAATGTATTTGTTAATGGTTATGGCAGTGTGTGTTTTCTTTGGGAAGCCCTTATGGGTGAAGTATTTTTAATTTCATCTCATGTTCATATGTAATATAGATCAATGGAATAATTAGAACATATACATGAAGGATTTCTATGTTTATTTGGAATTATTATTTCCATATCTTTGATTGTTTGGATTTTATGTTTTTAGTTTCTTTTTGCTTGTCTAGTTGACCCTGTGTACTAACCCTAAACCTTGTGGTATAATGATCTCTATTAAAATCCTTAATATCATTTGTTTTTATGATTATCATCTTCTATTTAGTGTAATCTTGCAACCCTAGGGTCATGCATGGGGTGGGAAGGATCACCACCATATGGATGGACTCATCTTTAACATAATTTTTGGTGTCCATGCATAAGGAATGCTTCTAGGAGTGCATGACCAATTGGTTGATTTTTTATAAGTTTTTGAGAATGGTTTCATGAAGGTTTTCTAGCATTGTTAATGATTTTTGAGGCACTTTGGATATTTACATATCCTCTTTAGCATTGTAATTATTTTTGACATTGTAATGTAGTAATGAATGGGAATCATTTATGTTATTTAATGTATCGATGGTCACTACTAGAAAATGATCCAAGTTTCCTTATTGAATGATTTTATTTATTTAATTTATTGGATAAAAATATATGGAGAAATTATTTTCATTAAATATTTCTTGATACATACATAATAATCTTTAATATATGAGTTAGTTCATTTTATTATTATTTGGATCCAAACTATGCTAGTATGAAGCTTTAAGGTGTTATTTCTCACTTGGTGAGTGTACTATGTGGTAGAAAATAATCATGGAAAATGTATTTTAATAAATATTGGCTTGGATAATTATTATTATTCATGTTTAATTGAGCCAAAGTTTAGCATGGTTATACATGCATTGAGAATCATATTTATACATTTAGTTTATAGTATTATTTTAACTATGTGAGATAATTTAGGTTGAAATATTTGGTGTCTTATTGGTTTATTTAAACATCAAGTCATATGGATGGTTAAATTATTACTAGGTTAACTATGTAGGTTTGGTTTAGATTTACATTGTTAGGTCTATATCTTTTTTCATAATTGTATTTACTTTCATAAACTTACTAGAAATTATAGATATCTTGTTACTAACTAGGATGGAATATGTGAACGAGAAATTAATATTTTGAATAATTTAAGGAATATATTCTCTATGTTTTAAGGTTTTATCCTACCTTTAATATATTTTCCTCTATGATTAAAACATATCTTTATGGAAACATTAAATATGGTTTCATTCATTTGATAATCAGATGTTATGAAGAATTATTAGTAAATTTAGAAGCATGAAGTTTTTGTAATATGTTGATACTTATTATGTTACTTTATTTGGTTGTATACCTATATAATTATAGTAGTAAGTTTTAAACATCATTTTAAACAAGTTATATCTTGTTAGGAGATACTAATGGAATTTTGTTTATTCTTGTTACTCAATTCTTTCTTTGTATAACATGCATTATTTAGGCTATCTGATTGTAAAATGGTTTTTAATTTTTATAAAACATGTAAGGTAGTACATGAATATTTTGGGCAATGGATTGTGTTAAATTATTCATACCTATCTATATACTAGGATACTATGAGTAGTTATTTTTGTTGTTTATCTTATTATTCTTTTCTGTCTTGATACTTTAGTAAAGAGAAAGTTATGAATGTTGTTTTCATGTTTGGTTAGTAAGACATATTGAGGTGTTAAGATTAATCTAAATTTAATTTATATCATGAATTTATTTGATATCACTTTAAATTTTTACTCATGGTATACTTATAATAAATTGTGTAAGAAAGATTTTAATAATTCTGTCACATAATATATTTACAATTAATGGGTATACTATGTTGTATGATGAGGGGTTTAAAATGTTAAGGTTTAATGGCATGAATTATATTAATTTTTAAACTTTATTTATGATAGAATTGGTTTCATGATTCAGGTCAAATTTTTTTTTAAATGGAAAACACTTTCAACCTCAAACTAGATAATCATAACCTTGAGGTTAGACTGTGGGAAGGTTTTAATGAATGTTTAGTGGATCAAGGCCTAATTTTAAGTGTTGAAATATTTTATAAAAAATGATTCATATGTATCCATGAAATATTAAATTATAAAATATGTGGAATTACCTTTAATTACAAGTATTACTATAGACAAAAGACTTCACTCATTTTGGTGAATGCATTATGCTAAATGAGTAAGTTCTCAATAATATTTGAATTTAATAATTATTTGTAACAAATATAAATTAATAATATTTTGTGAGGATTTTTATATTTTGGATTCAATATTACATGGACTAACCTTAAAGTCACATGATACTAAAATAATTTACTCTACCTCTATTACTTGTGAAGGGTTTATTAGAAGTTTGTAAAATTAAAAAGTAGTTAGGAATGCATTTAAAACTTCATAATTGTCAGTTGTAAAGTATGATATTATATTTTAAGGTTATATTAAGGCTTAATGTATTTTGGTAGCTTATCATGATATGATTCTCTTATTGGATTCAATAATCTTATATTCACAATTCATTTTGAAGTATTTAGCATAAACATCTAGCTTAAAATAGTTATGTGAATTGGTTAGGAAATTTATTGAGTTATATATAAGTTAATGGAACTTTTTATTTTTAAGAATAAAATTAAGGTCACTCTAATAAGTATTTAACCATGAATATAATCTATATTTAATGTTGTTTCTATTGAATGATTGCCACTTTTATGTTTATAAGCTTTACTCGATTATTCTTGGTTGAAACTTAGTGTTGGAAGTGCATGCCTAATAAAAATGGCTAATTCTTTAGGAATAATTATGTGGATAATTTAATTGTTAAATATAATCTTAGAATATTGTTCTTAAAAATTCAAGCTAGTGGGTCCTAATAAACTCCACTTTAAGGCTAGGATAATAAATTGATATCAATCATGAACATTATTAGAATTAGGTATGTGTGTACATGATTGAATGTTAGAATATAAGTATCATAATCCTAAAAATCTTAAAATTTTGTGGGTTGATTTTTGGGTGTGTAACAATAAGATACTTTTCACTAGGAAATATGATATTGTACATGATTTATTGAGTTTTCCACATATATTATAATTAATGACCTTTATTTTGTATAGATACATAATTGGTTCCTTCATGTTGTGAATTATACACTTCATTACAAGAATAAGATTATGGAAAAGGTACAAATTTTCTATTTAAATTGGTAAAAGAGAAATAATTGATTTTGTATGTCTCCCTATTGTCTTGTGTAATGAATTCCTTACAAAAATTACTCAATATGGAATATTTATCAAATCAAGATAGACATTGAGAAATGTATAAGTAAATGGAATGGGGTTTACATTTATAAATATTGTCATTCATATAATTTAAATAACCCTTTTTATTCCATATGATATAAACCAAAATAAAATTAATGTTAGTACTATTTTATTAACTTACAATGAACTCAATAAGAAGGTAACAAGATTCATTAAGTAACTAATGACAAGTCAATAAATAAGGAGGCTTTTAATTAATGATAATAGAGGACCTTAAGGAATGGATTTTACTTTTAGGTCTATTTACTAAATGTGGAATATAGAAAACACTCTTAATGATCTTAACTTAATTATCATTTTAGATTGCAATAAAGAAGGAAATGAAGAGGTGGTAATTAATAGTGTACCTTTTAAATATAAGATCCAATTGCAAATATGAACTTATTGATATATATATATATATATATATATATATATATATATAGAGAGAGAGAGAGAGAGAGAGAGATAGAATTAATATTTCATACTTGATATTCCCATAGATTCTTATTATTAAAACTAAGACAAGATTATTGAGGATGTTTTATTGGATTGACTACTTGTTAGGAATAGTATTTTAGCGCTCAAATTATTATTTTATATTAATGTGTGAAAAATAAATAAATTGAGTTTTATCTCAAAAGTGATTGAGAAAATAAAGGTTGAAAAACCAACTCACGTAGATAGGATTGTGAGAGAGAATAAAAGAGTGATGTTATATAAGATAGAGATAATAAAGAAGAGATGTAGGGGTTATAATGAGAGTTTTTTGGGATAAGAGATAATAATTGACTCCTAATTTATTATATTAAGCCTTTGTATAAATATATCTCCATTGCTTGAATAAAATTAGTGTATTGTGATCGACCAAAAACCTTATGTTGTGTACACATTTTGAGTTTTTGCTCTTCACCATTATGGGGTAATTAATATTAGTGGTATTAGAGAATGTACCTTATGGTAAATATCTTAAATATAAGTCTTGTGTGTAAAAATATTATTGGAGTGAATACCACGTCCATTTCTCTTTCTATTTGATTGGCCTTAAATATTTTTGGCATGGTTATGTAGTGTATACTAGTGAAAATGACATTGGCATTTTTTATTTGAAAAATAAAAAACATATTTATCATTGAATTTGTTTTTTTCTTTATTAATTACATGTTAAATGAGGATTTGATTAAAATTTTTGAAACGGCTTTACAAAAACTATCATATCTTTTTCATTTTTGAAATTTTTTTTATGATGAAAATTTATCTGAATCCCTGAATTAAAATAGAATAGAACCTAGAAAGCATTAAGAGAAAAATTTTAAAACATGAAAATTCATTGAGGTTTAAAATAAAAATTTCATGTTTTTTGTAATTGAGTAACATGTAATGCATTTGTTTTTTCTCCTCAGTTTGGCACTGCATTAACTAGCTTCTTGGATTTATATTTATATGTTTCAAAGTTAGATAACTTTACAACCCTACTATTTGATATATATCCTACAATATCATCTTGATTTCCTCATGGTGACCCTACATAACTTGATAAAATTTATAGACTCCAAAAAAATAGAGAAAACACTCATTCAAGATGCAATGGTGAAACCAACGATAACAGAAAATATCAATAAAGAAATCATGTTTTAGGCTTTCTTTATATTTTTGTATTTCAGATGAGTTGAATAATTTGGATTAGTTAATGGTATTTTGTATTTAATTTAGTGTTTTAGTTATTTATTGTCTATAGGTTCTTATCATAATTAAGATTCAAGTCATTTTTTGGTCGAAAGTTTCAAATAAAACCAATAAAGCCAATTTTCAATAAAACATGAATGATAGTTGATCTTCAAAGTATTAATATCTTATTAAATGTAAAAGAAAAATTATCAAGTGAACCTAAAATCCACTAATTTAATCATATAATATGTAAATATATAGTTGTTTATTTATTATGGTTCATCTCCCCATGTTCACACTAAGGGTGTGGGGGGGAGGGGGGTTGGTGGTGGGGGTGGAATGTTAGGAATAGTCTTTGAGTGCTCACATTATTAAGTTATATTAATGTGTGAAAAAAAAATGTGAGTTGAATCTAATGAGCGTTTGAGAAAATAAAAGTTGAAATATTAAATCACATAGATAGGATTGTGAGAGAGAGTAAAAGAGTGATGGTAGATAGGATAGAAAGAATAAAGGAGAAATGTAGGGGATAAAATGAGAGTTTTTTGGGATAGGAGATAATACTAACTCCTAATATATAGGATCAAGCCTTTGTATAAATAGATATCAATTGTTTGAATAAAATTAAATTATTATGATCAACCCAAAACCTTATATAGTGCATATTTTTGAGCTTCGGCTCTTCATCATTGTGGGGTAACTCCTATCAGTGCCAAAGTAATGTAATTTCAATGAAATAATAAAAAGCCTTATGGTGAGATTATAAATATATGAGGGAAATATTGTGTGACCTCATAGAATTTGTGTGGATATGTTTGATGTCATTCACTCATTCCTTAATAATACTTTTTTTTGTTTTGTATTCACATTTCAAGGTTAGTGGACATGGACATTAGTATCTAATAAAATAATTAGGCCATGGTCACATAAAAATAAAAAATTGAATTTATTGCAATAATAGTACTTATGCACACTGAGGTAATAGTACAAATGAAATGATTGTCCATATTAGTCTAATAAAAATACTATAGTCTTAGTAAGCATAAAGATGACATGTGTTATAAATTTTATGAATGTGATTATGTTAAACTAATATGTTACATTGAGAATGTAAATTTAATTAATATTTATGACAAATACAAAAATATTAATGTATGTATTGATAAATAACAAATTTATGGGTTGATAGAAGTATTTAAAAAATTGGAGTCCCATTTGCATGGTCCCTACATCTGGTATGAAATCTTGGGTTATAACACTCAATAACTTTGGGTAACTATAAGGAATAATGTTTTGACTATTGCACCAATGACTAATGTATTTTTTTTAATTGATAATATGGTGAAGACTCTATCAAGAAGTGGTATGGGTAGACGTAATGATAGGAATCAATAGGACCAAAATGTTAATAACAACCTTGGAAATAATTTGGAGTAAATGAATTAGAATGAACTTGATAATTAGGTTGTCTAGCCATTTTCACCTTTATTATTTTTTAGATTATATTGGGTTATTTAAACTTTTTAATTGTTGTTATTTTTGGATTGACTTGGGGTTATTAACCAATTTAATTTATTCCTTAATTGGATTGGTAAATTTTCAAATTGTTAAAGTCTATTGTTTTGATAAACCATTTTAATACCTTTCACCTAGTGAAAGTTTGGGAATAATAAGTGAAAATTATCTTGTTAGCATTAGTGTGTGAGTTAAAATTATGACATATTACATATTTTTTTGACCAAGATGGGATATGTTGTCTTTTTATTTCCTTCTCAATAGGTTGTACGGATGATGTGAGCCTTATCTTTGATTTTTCTTTATGTTGATATTAATATATTTTTCCTCTTAACTCTATGAGTGATTAATATGGGTCATATTATGATATTAGATATAGATTTATGTGTTTTTTGATTGGGTTTCAAGAATTGGTATGAGTGTCCAACATCTTATTGAGGTCAAAATACCCCCATTTCTAAAAAATAAGGACCCTTATGTCAAATTATCCAAATTTATACCTTGAAATTGAATATTCACTTGATTAGAGTGTCACTAGCATGTTTTCACATTTTTTTATTTGAAGTTCATCCACACCATGGTCTAGCTAACTTATTGATTCATGGTTCTGGTTTGACCCTATAAGTTTGTTAGCATTTATTCTTCATATATATATATATATATATATATGAAGAATAAATATATTTGATGAAGCTTTTAATGAATGAGTTGTGTTTGAATTTCATGATTTAATCCTAATTTGGTATTTTACCAACCTCTGGTCTATAAAAAATTAAGTTAAATAAGTTCACTTAAAGTGTCTTTTATCAATTTATAAAGACCATGGACATGTTATAGAGACCCTATAGGGTACCAAGAGTTCTTGGAGTAAGTATGGAAGGGCATGGTATTTAGTTAGTCCCTCATTATGTCCATTTAGACATTTTGGTCTAATGGCAGAATTGAGCCAAGTGATCATATTGGTATAATCATATCTCACATGTGTGGATGAGTCAATGAAAATGATCAAATGGGTTTGTCCATTTTTGTGCCAAAAACATATGCACCAAATTTTAGATCACATGATAAAGCATACCATAAGATACAAATGTGCAAATTTGCTCTCCAAAGCATTTTTTACTGTGTTTTATAGGTCCAAATTGAGCCTAGTGAGCATATTGAAGGTGTTATATCTTTCAAGTGCTATAGATTTAAGAGAAATGGTCAAATATGTTTTTTTATCACTATAAAAACATATGTGATGATTTTTAGCTCACACAATAAAGCACAAAAAAATTTATGAGGACCCAAAGTTGGCCTTTCAAGAAAATTTTGCTATTTTCTATAACCTTTTTTCAAGGAGTGCAAATAGAGCCTAGTGAGCATGTTGGTGTAGTTATATCTCATATGTGTTGCAATTTTAGGAGAAATGGTTGAATGTATTTTTTCTTCTTCATGCTAAGAATATATACACGAAATTTTAGCTCACATGACAAAGTATTCTAGAGGATAAAAAAGTGTAAAGTTACCCTCCAAAGCATTTTTTATTGTGTTCTAGGTCCAAATTGAGCCTAGTGAGCATATTAAAGGTGATATATCTCGCAAGTGATATAGTTTCAATATAAATAGTCAAATCAATTTTTTTATCCTCATGCCAAAAACATATGTGCCAAGTTTTAGCTCACGTAACAAAGGGCAAAAAAATATGAGGACCCAAAGTTGGCCTTTCAAAAAAAATTTCTATTTTCCATAACCTTTTTTAGGGGAGTGCAAACAAAGCTAAATAGATATATTGAAGAGGCCATATCTCACACATGATCTAGTTTCAAGAGAAATGATCAAATGGGTTTATCAATTATTATACCAAGATCATATTCACTAGGTTTTAGCTCATGTGATGAAGTGAGATGGAAGCTATGTATGTTCAAAGTTGGATCTACAAACTAAAATGACCAAATTTCCATACATAAGTCATTTTTTACCCTGACAGGCACGATAATGTCATGTAAAATTACATGGACTAATCAAATTCTACATTTTATAAGTCTACCTAGAAATCCCTTGGGATCAATGGATTTAATGGGTTTTTTCCTTTTAGTATCAAATCCATTTCTTGTAAGTTTGGTGCCTCTATGACATTTGAGCTTCAAGATATAAAATTATAAAGTTGGCCAAAAATAGAAGATGTTCACGTAGATGTCAAATTTTAGCCCATAAAAAAATACATATGAGCTTAAATTTGATGATCTATAGGACATCAAATACATTTACACATATGTCAAATGACATTTGTGTGAATGTCATTTTTGAGCTCTGAAAGTTAGTTGATGGCTTTTAAATGGAGGGTTTTAGTAATTTGGTGGTAAGGATATGCAACCTATAAGATTTTCATTAATGAAATATCTAAATGAAAACTAATATAATAATTGGTTTTCAATCTATATTTAATATATGTTCAGGCTGAAGTAGGTAAAAAATAGCTGCTAAATGAACAACAAGGACTCTATAACATTAACTCAGAATTTAAGCAACAAAAAGGTCTCAAAGATCAATGAAATAAGAATGTTATTTTATAGTAATCATTATATTACATCTGAAATAGAATATTCTTTTTAACATGTGTAATTTATAAAAGCATATTATCATAAGTCAGTTCATTAGAAAAGATGATTTGTTCTAGAATGTAATAGAAAGGACAACTATCCTATACACATGTTTAAATTTAACATGATATCCCTATCTAACATGTTACCTTGTATCTTATAAAAGGATCATTAACATTCATAAAAAAGTGGGAAGTTATTAGAACCAAAATTACTTTGTAAACTAGGAGTAGTTAATATAAACAAAGAATTCTACAAAGATTATCTAGTATTTTCTTATAGAAAGTGCTATATGGTTTCTCTCTCAATTGTCTAGTTTTATTTTAAGAATTTAATAGTTCCTATGGATTCTAGATGTGTATATTGGATGTAGAGTAGCTAATTTGTGCCACTACTAGATTATTTGAAAGTTTTTAGGCTTATTTCATCTATTTCACCATTTTTGCATTTAGGCTAATGTTGTTTGCTTGCAAGAGTGGATCTTTAAAGTGAGTTTGGTTTCTATTTGCATCATTTCATACCTTTATTTGAAGCTTAGCTGATGTTAATTATGATTTGGGCTTAAGTTTTTTCATTTCATACATTGGTTGAACGCATGTTTAGATGATATGTGAATTTTGTTATAATGTTTAAAACAAGACCAACATCTTTCTTTCTACCCTACCCTTATTTTTTATTATTTTTTCAACTTGGATCACCTTAGTTAACATTTTAATTATAAATATCCATCTTAAATTAATTCTTAATCTAGTTCTTGATCATAATTAATTATTCTTTGCATTATTATTGCATATTCTACATAGATATACTATTTGGCCATGGTGGCTCCCAACCACCACTTAATATAAATATTATGAAATAGTCACTTATTTTTCTCTATTCCACCAATAGGTAACAAGATTATCACAACTTCTAATTCATGCACTAAATTATCTAAATTCTAAAATGTGAAGTATTTCTTAACACTCTGAGCACTTGTGGTACATATTTAAGCATCAATAAGAGGAACTTCACTAGTACTAAAAGGAGGGCTATCAATAAATATTTGTTAATTTATAGGATATTTATTGATTTTAATGTATTTTGGTCAAAGATCACTCTATTCTTTACATATTTATGTTTCTTTTAGCATAACTATGTAAAGGGTGGTGATCTTCATGGTTTTAGATTAATCTTTGGGCTTATTTAGATAAAGATTTACATTCTTTGAATACATATGTTTAGTTGTGGTAAAGATAAATTTAGATCTATGAATATGACCAATTTGAGGTTAGTAATAGCTATATTGATCAAAAATTCATTAATACTTTGCAAATTTGAGTTTGTTTAGACTTAAACATGTAAAGATCATTCATAATAGCATATTTTGACACTTCTTTGAGCTAGCATAGTTAAAGAGTGTTGTCTTTTATTGTTATTTATATGAATTTTTATAAAATTTGCTTAATGTAAAAATATAATCATTATTATTTGTAAAGATTGATTTGACACATCATATTTCAAACAAGATTCAAAATCATTAAACTAGAATTATAAAAATTAGATCGAGGTGAGTGAAAATCTTCAAACTCTCAATCTACTTCATCAATTTAGGATACTCATGTATTAAAAGTATGGATTGGCTAGGTGGTTCTTCAATCAATGTACCAGGTATAGTGCATGATCTTCATCAAAATATTGAAAGATATCTACCAGCTTTTAGTCTTAATGTTGTCACAGCTGAAGAACATGTTAAAAGTTTCAAAGCTACATTAAGATTATTAAATGTGACTCATGAATATGTAGCATTTAGACTATTTCCTTTTAATTTCAAAGATGTTGCATATGAATGGTTTCTTAATCTATATAAAGACTATATTACTAGTTGGAATGATTTTAATAATGTTTTCATTGATCAATTTGGCAAAATCATTAGTCCCTATGTCTTGTATCAGCTATTCACCATAATTAAAAGATATGCTAATGAGACCATCAGAGCCTTAAATTTTAGGTTCTAAAAGAAGTTTAATAGAACCATATCCCCTTATAGACCCAATAAGGTTTTAGCCTTTGAAATTTATAAGGATGATATGGATCCCATGACCTCTGTGTTCTTGAAAAGATCTCTCCTAGTTATAAATGCATTGGCCCAAGCCTACTCTGAAGTTATAACCATTAATGAGTAAATGCAAATTCAAGGATAAATGACATACTCCATCCCTAACACCAATCAGAATATATCTATCCTGAATCAACCTCTAGTCTAGAACCAATTACCATTGAGTCATCCATATCCTAGCTAGAGCTTAGGGTTCTTAAATAGCACTATTAATGGACTCTATCCATAAAATCATAGAACTCTGATGCCCACAACCAGTAGTAATGCTCTAAACTATAAGCCTGAGACCCTAAAGAATTCAAATGAATTAATACTAAAAATGGTTTAGAAATTGAGCATTGATTTTCTTCAATTGTAAAAGTAAATAAGTAATAATGAGGAGAAATCTAGCATAAATTTATCTTTTTAAGGGTTTAATAGACCTCCAAGCAGGTTTCAAGATGAGTCATCTGAGGACATACATATGAATTTTTATGATGTATACTTGATTGATCATTGCAATGTTTTTAAAACATCTCAATATGGAAGAGACACATATGGAATTGCACCTAACCAAGATAATATTGTAGGTACATTTAAATCTTCAAAGACATCTCAATATTTTATGATTAAAACCTTTGGTTCCCCATTTGAAGATGAGGATGAAAATGAGGATGAGCCACTTGAATAAGTTGCATCTGCGATGACTTATATTCCTAAAGATGTGAAAGAGATTTTAATTGAAGACCAAAAAATCATCATCATTGAGACACTTGTAGATGAAAAAAAGAGTTGTTAGAGGTTTCCCAAGGATTTATAATGGTGGATATAGATCAAGTACAATATAATCCTTCTTTAGAGGGTAGCCAAAAAGATAACCCATGTAGATTCATTATTGAAATAGAGAATACTCCTAAAGAATATGATCATTGGCAGTAGTCATACCATGATTTATTAAACAAAATCAAGGAGCTAATGATGGTGGATGATGGGATAGAAAAACATATTGATGTTTCATCTAAGGGTTACACCAATGGTCTAGAGATTCATGAAGACTATACCATTCATGAGATCTCAATAAAATATGAGTTATAAATTGGCTGCATAGAGGAGATGCCTTTCCTCATCAAAGATGAAGATGAAATAAGCATAACAGATCAAGAATTCTCATATGAATTCAATGAAAAGATAGAGGTGTGGGACCAACATGTTTTTGATGGAAATACTCCAATTAAACATCATTCAGTTGATCAAGATGAAGGAACCTTTTGGGATGAATTGGAAGATTTTTGTGTAAAGATTGGTAGTCCAATTCCACCTCAGAAAGAACTTAATGAAGACATCAGTCTAGGGATGCAAATCAAATTACCATTATTGAGTGAAGATGATCTAATCTAATACCTGTCTATGGATGAAGTAGAACTAACACTATTATTGCAAATTATAAGGATTTGGGATGAAAATAGTTATATTTTAAACTCATATCTTTGATCCATGTACTTGATAATGGATATGGGAGCCCAAGTCACACCATCTAGAAGATTGAGGCATCTAAACACCCCTATCTACAAGAAGATGCCATCAAAAAACACTCAATTTTTAATGTTTATAGTAGACTAAATAATTTTCTATTTAATCTTGGAGGTAAGTATTTTATGAAGTTAGTATAGGGCTTAAATTAGTGTTTTTTAATGTTCTTTCTTTCTTATTTTTTCTGTCATATCCATTATTTGTATATAATGCTTGTACATATTTGTTTACCTTTTATGTTGTGTTGTTTGCTTCTAAATAAGTCCTTTTGGATATTCCTCAGCTTGAGTTTTATCTAACTGCTCAAGAGTTTCATAGTTTATAAATGTAGATATAACTTCTCAACATTGGTTGATCATGGATTGTTAAAATATGAGCTTGATGTTGTAGTTTAAAGAAACTAGCAAAGATTGATGGATAAGTTAATTATTCCTTGAGATTTTAAACCTTGTTTTGATCTAAAATTGGTTTTTAGAAAGATTGTACATGTAGGATGAAATATTAAACTATTAAGATACAGTCATGCTTGCACTTAAAAAACATTAATTGATTAGGACAACATTTATAGCTAAGGGTGATTGTCTTAAAATCAAACATTCAACCAAATACCTAAAATTTGCTAACCTAATTTATAACCATTGTTAGATAGTCAAAAATGATCTAAAAAATACAAAAAAAAAGTTTATTGTAAAATTAAAAGCTTTCCAAACAAGGTGATTCTGGTAATCTCCACTAGGACTATGGATGCCTGGCTGGTAGTGGAGCAAGGTCATGAGTGGAGCCAAAGGCATCTCTATTGGGGATATGGACACCTGGCTAGTAGTAGAGTAATGCCTAAGCCTTCTCTTATTAAAGTATGGTTCTTGATAATTATTCAAACATGTTGAAAGTTAGTGTTATATGATTAAAGTCATGAACCTGGAAGTTGTTCTCTAAATCTTTTGGCAATCAATAAGTGGAATCAAAACACACACATCATGATTGGGTCTTGATGTTTAATCCTAATCCTACACATGAAAGATTTTTTTAACCATAAACTTATCTTAATAATAGTGCCTAATCAAATGGAATAAGTAACTTAGCTATTTGTCTAAATCAGAGTTTTTGAATTATAACATATTTGTATGTTTCCCTTAGAAGTCACCATTTGTTAAGGTTAACATACCCCCATTTCTAAAAAATGGGGAGATTTTTGTTGAATTGTGCAAATTTGTATCTTGAAATTAAAAATCCACTTGATTAGAGTGTCACTAGAATGTTTGCACATTTTTTTAATTTGATGCTCATATAAACCATGGTTTAGTTGACTTATTAGTTCATGGTTTTATATTGACCCTATCTAAGTTTGTTACCATTTATTCTTTATATTTTAGGTTACATGTTTGACAAAGCCTTTCATAAATGTTTTGTGTCTAAATTTCATGATTTAATCTTAATTTGGCCTTTTATTAGTCTTTGGTCTGTAAAAAGTCAAGTTAAATAAGTTCACTCAAAGTGTCATTTATTAATTTAAAAGACCATGGACATGTTTTAGAGACCATATGGAGTGCCAAGAGTGTTTGGAATAAGTATGGAATGGCATGGTATTCAATTGGCCCTCATTGTGTCCATCTAGACATTTTGGTCTAATGGTAGAATTAAACTAAGCGATCATATTAGTGCAGTCATATTTTACACATGTGGATGAGTCAAGGAAAATAATTAAAAGGGTTTGTCCATTTTTGTGCTAATAATATATGCATCAAATTTTATCTCATTTGATAAAGTACACCAGAATATGTAAATGTGCAAATTTTCCCTCCAAAACATTTTTTACTATAATTTCCAAGTCCAAATTAAGCTTAGTGAGCATATTGAAGGTGTTATATCTTGAAAGTACTATATTTTCAAGAGCAATGGTCAAATAGGTTTTTTCATCTTCATGTTAATAACATATGTGACAAGTTTTAACTCATGTTACAAAGCATAGAAAAATATATGAGGAACCAAAGTTAGCCTTTCAAGAAAATTTAGTTATTTTTCTGTAGCCATTTTTCAAGGAATGCAAATAGAGCCTAGTGAGCATGTTGGTGCAGTCATATCTCTCATGTGATGTGGTTTCAAGAGAAATGGTCAAATATATTTTTTCATCTTCATACAAATAACATATACACCAAATTTCAACTCACATGACAAAGTGTGCTAGAATATAAAAATGTGTAAAGTTGCCCTCCAAAGTATTTTTACTATGTTTTCCATGTCCAAATTGAGTCTAGTAAGTATACTACAGGTTTTATATCTCTCAAGAACTATAGTTTCAATAGAACTGGTCAAATGGGTTTTTTTATATTCATGTCAAGAACATATGCACTATGTTTTAGCTCATGCACCAAAGTGAAAAAAAAATATAAGGACCCAAAGTTAACCTTTCAATAAAATTCCATTATTTTTCCATAATTAGCTATTTTTTAAGGAGTACAAATAGAGCTTAGTAGACATTGAAGAGGCCATATCTTGTAAGTGTTATAGTTTTAAGATAAATGATCAAATGAGTTTATCCATTTTATACCAAGATCATATGCACCAAGTTGTAGATCATGCAATAAAGTGAGATGGAAGATATGCATGTTCAAAGTTGGCTTTACAGACTAAAATGACCAAATTTCCATACATAGTCATTTTTGACCCTAATAGGGATAAGAACATCATGCAAAATCACATGAACCAGTTAAATTATATATTTTATAAGTCTACCTAGAAATCCTTAAGGACTAATAAATTTAATGGGTTTGTTCCTTTCAATATCAAGTCTATTTATTGTAATTTTGGTGCCTCCATGACCTTTGAGCTTCAAGATATAAAATTGCAAAGTTGGCCAAAAATAGAAGATGTTCATTCAGATGTCAAATTTGAGCCTAGGAAAAAATACATATGAGCTTAAATATGATAGTATATAGGATGTCAAATACGTTCACATGGACATCAAATGATGTTTATGCAAACATCATTTTTGAGCTTTGAGAACCGGCCAATGTCTTTTAAATGGAGGGTCCCAACAGTTCGATGGTAAAGTTATGTAACCTATAAGATTTTCATTAATGTAATATCTAGATGAAAACCAATATTTTAATTGGTTTTAAATATATATTTAATATATGTCTGGGCTAAAGTAGGTAAAAAACTAGTTACTCAATGAATAACAAGGACTCTACAACAGTAACTTCAAACTTCAATAGTAAAAAGGTCTCAAAAATCAATGAAATAAGAATGTCATTTTATAACCATCATTGTATTACATTATAAAATAGAATATTTTTTTCGCATGTGCAATTTATAAGAGCACATTGTTTGTAAGTCATCTCATTAGAAAAGATCATTTGTTCTAGAATGTAATAGAAAGGACAACTATCCTATACACATATTCAAATGTAACTTGATATCACTAACTGACATGATACCTTGTATCTTATAAAAGGAGTATTATCATTCATAAAAAAAAGGAAGGAGTTCTTAAAACCAAAATTACTTTGTAAACTAGAAGTAGTTAATATAAGCAAAGAATTTTGCAAGGATTGTCTAGTATTTGCTTGTCAGAAGTTGTTTTATTGTTTTAAGAAATTAAGTGTTTAATTCCTAAATAATAAATAGGTCTGAGCAATGTAAATTAGTGAATAATATGCTTTAATTAACTTACTAATTTCTATAAATAGATAGTATTTTTTTCCTTTTCTAAATATAACAAGAAGTGAGAGAAAATAGAACTTAGCTTATTCTGGTTAATCTAGATTGAGATAGGGACTGATATTAGAGGAGCAGGACTAGAAAATAGGCTAGAATAGGTTCTTGAACTTCATTTCTAGGTTGGAAAGGAGTGATGAAAGTGGAAACCTATTATCTAGTGTTGTATTCTATTCTAACATTATTATTTTGAGGTTGAAAGCTTTATGGGTTATATTTGGTAGGCTTGTGTTACCCTATCTATGGATTTTTGAGGTCTAGAAGCTTGTAGAGCTCACTATGTGTCTAATTTAGTATTTAAAACCTTTAGGAGCTCTTTGTGCTTGAAATTGAATGGAAAATTGGGAGAGAGAGAGAAGGGGTTAGTGTGTAAAGGATACATTGGATGCATTTCGCACCCCGTGTGTGGACACACTACCTACATACCAATACTTCAAAGAGGGATCAAGCTAATGTAGTTCTTCCATTGAAGTGATTGGTGAAATTATGTGTGATGTATGCAACTAGATGCAAAATTGGATGTTCTTTGGATAACTAGGGACTAGTCTGAGTTCTTAAATAGGCTTGAAATGCTCTTGGAAAGTTGTATGCAGAGAATAAGAAAGAGTGCTTGAGTGTACTTATATTCTTACTTTTTCTTATAAATAAGTACCAACCCTTCTAAATGGATTTTGAATAGAATTTTATAGGGTAACTAATGATCATGGGTTAAATGAACTTATATTAGACCAACAAGGAAAAAGATAAGGATTCAATAAAATATGATTATAAGAGGTCAAAATGAACTTGGAAAACAACACCAAAAACATGATACCTTAGGTTTCAGCACTTCTATCCAATTTGGGTGATATTGTCCTAAGGGTATGAGACCTATGGAGTTAGATTTGGGCCTAAAAGAAATACTTGGGTCTAAAAAATCTAAGTTTGAAATGCTATGGATGACTTTGAATTAGTGAAAGAATAGCCTAGAAGGGTTGTATAAGCAATAAAGAGGACCTATGGATTAGGTGTCATTATCCATGCCTAAGTCATATAATTTTTTATTTTATATGACTAAATTTTCTCCCACTTTATTATAGTGATGCAACAAAGTGAAATATTAGGATAAAAGAAAAAAATAAATCATACTTAAACTTATCTGTAAGGGAGAAGCTCATGAAGCTATGTTATGCTAGATGTGTATAAAGAAAGCACATTTTGAAGAGTGAATATGTAAATGAAAACATAAATTAGATCAGTTCTTACTAGATAATATATATCTAAAATAAAGATTTACAAAATTTGAATAAGAGAAAGAGAAAGGAATGAATACACCTCATTAGGTACATGAACCAATACAAAACCTATTGTGATGTTGGATTGTGTTGGTTTATGTTAAGTATGTATTGAATCAAGATTAATATCATGAATGAAGTTGAGTGCTCCATTCCCTAGAAGGTGGATCAAAAATGCAAAGTCTATCCCTTTGGCTCTATCATCACCAACTAAGTAAAGTTAATGAATCATGCATGTGTTAATTGATGTCTAGACTATGTGTCCAATCCCTCTAAATAGGTGGCTCAGGAATACAAAGGTTAGCCATTTGGATCCATCATTACCCTATGAAATAAATCTATGAATTTATATTGGTATAGAATAGATGTCATATAAAATGGCTCATGGAGTCCATGGATGTGTTATAAATCTAATAATGTGGCATGGATGGCCTGAATGTATACTAGAAACTAGGCCACTCTTGACCATTTTAAAAGATGGAAGTTAGGCTTGTATGAAATCCACTCCAAAACTGATGTAATAGGCTTATATAAAAGCCAACTTAGGAACTCAAGTACTTAAAAAGTTAAAATTGTATGAAATTTCAACTCAAAAGTGGTGCCAACCACCTACAAATGGAGTAAGGCATGTAACTATTGAGAATGCCTAGAATAAATTAAACTTAAAAATTTAAAAAGATTAATGTATTGCACACATTTCCCTTATTTACTAATGTCTAGAACATAGAAATTGATATGTAATTCATGCCAACTACCTAATCTAAATTGAAAGTAAGAACTATCATACCATAAATAATAACCCCCTATATCTGAGAAAATTCTACTAAAACTATTGAATTTTACTGATTTGAAAGTTCAAAAGCTATCCCTAAACTAAAATTTTTACTTGTTTCTAGAAAACATGAATGTTTTTTCCTTATATAGGAGAACCAAAATGTGGACACCCCTATGTTTGGTTATATTATCCTTTTTTGACACTGTTGTCTGGTCTAAAAATTGGTTATTAATATGGAACTATCACTATTTTTTCTCTATTTTGACTTGTTTGACCTCTAGATTATGTATTGAGTGGTCTGAATGTTGTTGTTTTGATGATTAGGAGCTTTGGTCTCTATGATAAAACCCATATTATATTCCCCCTCTTTTGAGGGTAGGAATGATGAACCTGTAATGACCACCCTCATAAGAAAAGAGTCCTACAAGTGTATTAAACTGAATAGATATATGATATAGCATTTAATATTTGACAATATGTTTCAGGATATAGCAAGGTTTGTATTTATATATTTTTAGATCAAAAGGGGTATGCCTAGATAGATATAATATTGTGAAAACATGTGCAAAGTACTAAACAAAAAATGTTAAATATTAGTTGTTAGTTGGAGTATGATGTCCATCATGGCATCCAAGAAAGCAAGGGAAATGCATGATATGGATCATGGCATTGCCCACATTGAAAAGAAAAAAAGGAAACAAGCAAGAAGGAAGAATCACACAAGGATGGCCAAGAGGCCATGCAAATAAGGGACATGGTCATATGTCACTCAAATTGGAAAACAAGCATGGAAGGCATGTTCAAATACCACATATACATACAAATGAAATAGTAAAGTTGGCACAAGGGCCATAGGCACATAAAAGATTATAAGTAAAGTATATTTGTAAATTTATCAAGGCACACAAATGAATAGAAGCAAAGGACATTGGAAAATGTCGTAAGGCATAAGTAGGAGACAAGCAAGAACTAGAAAATGCTATCACACAAGCTATGCTAAGCAAGAAGATAAAGAATGTAATAGCTAAAAAGATACAAGCACATCTAACTAATCAAATCAAATGTGAAAGAATGAAAAACATGTGTAGTATAAGACTAGGTATATGTTAAGAGATACACAAGTGCTAGATACTAGTGAAATGTGGATATAGTAGTCTATGTAAGCTATAAAGTAATATACATCAACATGATAACTAAGAGTGTGTAGTGTTAAAATGACATAACCTAGATGATGTAGTTATGTATAAGATGCCCCTAATGGGTATGTATATTGATGTATGTCTAGAATATAGAAGTAAGAGTGCCCCCTCAATGGGTGGAATGAAGAAATCAAAGAGTTGGATGTCTCTGCACACACTCAAAGAAGATCAAGTGAATCATGGTAATGTACAAAATCAACATACAATATCATGAAACAAAAAATGTAAGTCCTAACATGATAGTAGTAATGTAAATCATGGATGATGCATAAAATCAAAGTGTTTTTGGTATTTTCGATATATTTTAATTTTATTTTTCTTTTTGTATTTTAATATAAGCTATGTATAATCAATGTGTAGAAATAACATACTATACATGGAATTTGCATAGATTCATAATGTTCATTATATTTTTGAGTTTCTTTCCTTCAAGTGAGGATAAATGGTACACTTTAGGGATAATATTTTTAGTAATGATGTAGGGACCTAGCCAAATTGGTTTGAATTTTCCTTTGGTTTATTCTTCGGCATTGGCATTGTGAAAGTTATCTTTGAGAACAAGATCATTAAATTTGAATTCTCTAATGTGAACTCATTTATTTTAGGTTCATTATATACATTGTTGGTAGATTTTGAGGTGTTCTATGGTGTGAATACATGTATGGTATAACTATTCAAGCTGGTGTAGATGTTTTTCTCAATACTGATCATTATTGAGAATACCTTAACAGGAGACATGAAGGGATGAAATTTCTAATTCTAATTGTATAATTTATTCTATGCCATGAGTGAATATGGAGTAGCCCCCATGGGCATATGAATACTCGTGTGAGGCCCATAGTGAAAAAACTAGTTAATTATATCAATCATTGCTAAATTTGGTTAATGTTTTGATCAAAATGCTATTAATTATTTTGTTAGTGGCTTCTGCTTGACCATTTCCTTGTGGGTAGTATGGAGTGGAAAATGTGTGTTTAATTTTGTATTTGGTACAAAAAAATTGACAATTTTATTCTTGAATGATGTTTCATTATAAAAAATTATAGTGGTAGGTAGGTTGAATCATGAAATAATATGGGTTATGATAAAACTAAAAATGTCTTCACCCATGGTAGATTGAAGTATAACTACTTCCACCCATTGGTAAAGTATTCTATGGATGTGATTATGAACTTATGCCATTGATGAACTCAGGATTGATTTTTCCAATGAGATCAAATCCCCATAACATGTATGGTCATAGAGAGATGATAGGTTGTAATTGTTGTGAAGATACATGTTGCAAATTATTATGTTATTGACATTTATCACATAGCTTCACATATTGTAAAAATTCATCTTCCATGGTAGGCTAGTAGTACCCCTATCGAAGGAGTTTATGTGACATGGCTTTTCCATTGAAATGACTACCACACACACTATTATGTATTTGAGTTAGATCAATTTTGACTTCTGTTAAGGTTAAGCACCATAGTAAGTGTCCATCAAAAGATTATTTGAAAAGGTCTCTACTAATGATTACATAATGGAGTGCTTACTTTTGTAACTTACATTTATCATTTCAAGAGAAAGTGTATGGTGTAATAGATTTGTTAAGAAAGTTGTAAATGATAGTGAACCATTCTAAGGTTATATAACTTCAAGTAGTAGCTAAGACAAATAGAGTGATCAAATATATGTTGGATATTGATGGTGATTATAATCATTTAATTGTAAAAATTGTTTGATCATCATTGATATCAATGGGAATTAGAGATGCATCACCATCCATTACATATGTGTATCTGTTGTCTTTTCAATGAATACTCTCAATGGAAAAATAATTGAATTGTGATGATATACACTATACCATGGTTTAGTATGGGATAAAGTGTTTTTATTTTGTTTGATAAACATAGTTAACTTGATTGACCACAAGTTGGGAATTACCAAAGACTTGAATAGATTTGATTTGGAGGGATTGTGTAGTGAATAGCCCTAAGACAAGTGTTTCATATTCTACTATATTTTTGGTGCATGAGAAAATTAATCAGTATGCTGTAGGAATTTTATGGCTAGAAAGATCAATAAAGACAATGCCTACCCCTACAACATATGCACATCAAGATCCATCAAAGAACATGGTCCAAGTATCTGAATGAGTATAATATGCAGTGACATCATTTCTAAATGTGTCACTTAAAGGGTTGGTATTTAATAGTGGTGTTGATTCCAAATGGTCTACTATGATTTGGCCCTTTGTTGATTTTTGGAGGACTACTTTAAATTCAAATTATGTTAATAACATAATCCATTTTGTGATATAGCCAGAAAGATGTGGTTTGGCTAGTAAAAACTTTAAAGGGTCTGCTTTTGTGATCACTTGAGTTTCATTATTGACTATGCAATGTCAATTTTTTTGTGTGGCAAAAACTAATGTTAGACATAATTTTTCTATTAGGGAATAATTATTTTCATAATCAACTAATGTGTGACTGATGTAATAAACTATGTGTTTAGTACTTTTATCATCATATTATGATAAGAGTGCTCTTAATGCATGATCAGTTGCTGAGATATAAAGTAAGAAAGGCTTTTTAGGGATAGGTGGTACTAAAATGGGTTGATGAATGAGATATTTCTTGATTGTCTCGAAGTTGTTTTGACAGGCTTGGTCCCAAATAAACTTTATATCTTTCTTTAGTAATTAAGTAAAGGACTAAATCTTATCAACAAGCTAGGCTACAAAACAATGGATTTCTTGGATCTTACCTTGGAAGGATCAGAGTTTTTTTAAGTTGGTAGGAGGTGACATATCAATAATATCTTTGAATTTCTTAGGATAAACTTTGATGTCACATTGAGATATAATGAAACCTAGGAGCTTTCTTGAAGTAACTCTGAAAACACATTTCTTTGGGTTTAATTAAATGTTGTACTACCTGAGTCATGTAAAAATATTATGTAGATTAATAGCATGAAGTTATCACTATTTGGATTTAGTTAGTATATCATCAACATAATCCTTGACATTATGGTGAATTAAGTCATGAAAAATATGCATCATAGTAGGTTGATATATGGATCCAATGTTCTTTAATCTGAAAGGCATAACAATGTAACAAAATGTACCCCATGGTGTTGTAAAAGAATTTTTTTATTGATCTTATTCATCAATTTTAATTTGATTATAATCAGCAAAATCATCCATAAATGATAGCATTTCATATCCATCTATTAAATCTACTATCATGTCCATATTTGGTAAAGAGAAATCATCTTTGGGGCATGATTTATTTATATATCTTGAATTAGAATAACATAAAAGTTGTCTATTAGGTTTGATGATGGGAACTATATTGGAAATCCATGTAGGATGTGATATTAGGTAGATGAAACCAACATCCAAGAGGTGTTAGATTTTATCTTTGACTAGAAGAGCCACCTTAAGATGAATTTTGAATTTTTTTTAACTAGTTTAGCATCAAGGTATAAAGGAATCTAATGGAATGCTATAGATGTATTAATTCCCAGCATATCAAAATATGACCAAGCAAAGATTTCTATAAATTTTGTTGAAGTTTGTTAAATATCAACATCCTCTTCTTTTTCTAGGGCAATAACTAATAAGACAATGGAGGGATCCTTGTTAGTTCCAAAATTGAAATTTACTATTTCTTCATTAAGTAATGTAGAATGATCGAGTATGTATGGAGTTGTAAGGATAGTGTCATCAAAGTCAAGTGGTATATCAGGGGAGGAGTTTATAGTTTCTCTGAAGTATGCATGGGCATTTATGTGGTTTGAAAATCTATTTTTATGGTAACAAGATAGGAGGTCCTCATATGCACAAAGAAATTACAAGAGGTATTCATCATTAGATAATTCATCTAATGAAAACATGTTGGGTGAAGTTATGTTGTCAATAAGATTAGGGTAAATCAATGATAATGTAGAAGTATGATTAACTTTATTGTCAGTGCATGCAATTGATAGACAAAATTTTATGTGTTTTGAAAGGGTGGGAGATGATTTATCATGATTAAGGTAGAACTCATATCTTAGACCTTGCAATTTATGTTGTGTGGATGCTTCAATAATATTGAGTATTCCTTGTTCATGATTTCTAAGTCCTTTGCCCTGATAGGCCATCTTATTAAGATATTTGAGTGCAAAGGGTGAAGTGAATTGGTGATTTGGTGCTAGTGTTATGACAAAATTTGGAATTATGTAGCTTTATGTATGGTCTAAGGGTGTATTGGGAGTGATGGGTTGTTGAGGTATACTACCTAGATTAAAATGTGGAATATAATTTTATAGATATTCAACTACTTAAAAATATTCAAAAGGTTCATTGTCTATTAGGCACATATATGTGCAACCTTTGTGACTAAATTTTAGACAAGCATGGAGTGTGAAAGGTAATACATGCATATCATGAATCTAGGTCTAACCAAGTAATAAATTATAATTAAGGTTATTTGGCATGACTTCGTAAGTTGTTGGTAATGTCTTGGGCCCTAGGGTAAGATTGAGTGTTATTTGACCCATTAGTTTTGTGGAATGTTGTCAAAACCTATGATGTTCATATCAAAATGGTCTATATCTTGAGGTTGTATGTTAAGACATTCAAGAAAGGATATGTTGAAAATGTTAATGCCTAAACTATTATCCACTAGTACTCTTTTGACTCCCACATCATTAATTTATAATTGAATATACAAATGTATATGTTGTTCAATGATGTGTTGTAGGAGTAAATCCTCTTTTTCAAAAGAGATATGCTCTTTTGTCCATTGCATTATGTTGAGGATGGATGCAACATAGGATTATTTAGTGGAAATAGGAATCCTAATATTATAAAGGAATTCATATAATACATCTTTGTAAACCTATGATCACTAAACAAGATTGAGAACATAAAATGTATTAGAAGGGGAACTAACTTGAGTAGAAAAGCTACATCCCTGGATATCTTCATAAACTTGGGTGATAGCATGGATCACATGATCTAATATAGGCATAAAGTTGGTAATAGGTGTAGGATAAGAGCTAGATGTACTAAGTTTGAAGGAAGGAGGGATGGGTATAACCAATAGTGTTTTTTGGTGTATAGTGATGATAGGGTGATACTCAAAATTAACTAATGATAGGGTGTTCTTTATTGTATTGGAAAAGTGTGCTAGGGAGTAAGAGAGCTTTTGGTTGGGATACTAACAGATTGGTGTAGATCTAGGTAGTGTGTTTTGATTACAGGTTACTCACAGGGTTTCTGTTTGAGTGGGAGTTGAGCAATGACAGAAAGCAGTCAACTATGAATGGAAAATTTTAATGGCAAGAACTACCAATTATGGAGGATGCAGATTGAGGACTATCTATATCAGAAAGATTTGTACTTACTGTTGGGTGGGGTTGCTAGCAAACCCTTGGATATGAAAGATGAAGAATGGGAGGTTCTTGATCGGAAGGCTCTGGGATCTGTTAGATTGAGTCTTGAATCATCTGTGATTTCCAGCTTATCACAGTGTAAGACAACGGTGGAGTTGATGAAATATTTGGCAAATTTATATGAAAAACCCTCAGCTTCGAATAAGGTATTTCTTATGAAGCGTTTATTTAATTTGCAAATGTTGGAAGGTGGATCTGTTCATAGCCATCTTAGTGATTTCCATGGTCTAGTAAACCAGTTAAGTTCAGTCAATATTGTATTTGATGATGAAATAAGAGCTCTCTTAATCTTGTGTTCATTACCTGAAAGTTGGGAAGGTTTGGTAATGGCAGTTTCTAATACTGTGTCTCCTTCAAAAGTCCTAAAACTGGATGATATTGTGAGTGTGATCTTAAATGAAGAGATACGCAGGAAAAGCACAGGTGAATCATCTGGAGATGCTTTGAGTGTTGAAGGAAGAGGAAGGCCAAGAGAGAAGATAGAGCGTGGGAGATCAAGGTCGAAGATGGGCAAGAGATCCAAGTCCAGGTATGGCAAAATAACCTGCTGGAAATGTGGAAAGCAAGGGCACTTAAAGAGAGATTGCAGATCAGATTTAGATCAGCATGAAGAACATGAAGAAGAAGCAGATGTTGCAGGTTACGTTGCACAGGATGCTCTGGTATGTTCTTTGCATAAAGTAGAATCTTGGGTATTAGATTCTAGTGCCTCTTTTCATGCATCCCCACATAGGGAATTTTTTCATGAGTATGTCCAGGGAGATTTTGGAGAAATTTGTGTAGGGGATGGTAAGCCTTGTCAGATTGTTGGCAAAGGCAAAGTGAAGCTGAAACTGCAGACAGGTAACACATGGGTGTTAAAGGAGGTCATGCACGTCCCAATTCTGAAGCAGAATTTGATTTCTGTTAGAAGTTTGGGTGAAGAGGGTTGCACAGTAACTCTCACAGCAGACTCTTGGAAGGTTGCCAAGGGTACACTTGTTGTAGCTAGAGGTAAGAAAGTAGGTACGCTTTACCTATCTACTTGTTTTACTGATTCTCTTTCTGGGTTATCTACTTCAGTTGTAGATTCAGAGATGTGGCTTAATAGGCTTGGTCGCATAGATAAGAAGGAGATGCTGGTTCTTGAGTCAAAGAGTATGCTTTCAGATTTGGAAGGCATGGATCATGATTTCTGTATGCAGAAGAAGAAGGTGAGGTTTCTTGAGGAATCCGATGTTAGTGACAAGAACAGGAAAGCCTTGGTTTTCAAGGAGAAAGTGACGGACAGAGTTCAGCACAAGGTGCAGAGGAATTCTGAGCAGAGCAAGGGTGATTTGGACAAGGGTTTGATCCAAAAGGAGCTCGTGAGAAAAAGTCAGGTCTCACAAGAAAAACACAGAGACCAACGTCGGCAGGAAAACTGGCGTCGGTGTCTAGACAGGGACTGACGTCGGCTATGTGTAGCCTGACGTTGGTGACTCGGGGCAGACAGAGACCGGCGTCGGCCAGGGGAAACCGACATCGGTAGGAAGGCAGTCGCAGGGAACTGACATCGGTCTGTTGTAGACTGAGATGTGACCGGCATCGGTCACTGAGACGAATTTTGGGTGGACAACAAGCTGTCATGGAGTCTCAAGCACCCATATGGAGGACTGAAGGTGTAAGTAAGTTCTTAAATTTGTCATTTCCCTTCTTTACACTACTTGTTGCTCACTTATGGCATAGGACTAGGAAGTTATTGAAGAAGCAGAACAGGTAGATCCAGGAAACAGTGGGAGCTAGGCATGAATGAGGATGTGATTCCTTGGAGGAGAACCAAACAGGTGTTTTGGGTAGTGTGGCCAGCTAGAAGTAAGCACTGAGAGATGAATGGATGTTGAGGATAAAGAAGAGCAGAAATGGATACGTGAGATGGAAGATCAGGGTATATGATCTTGTATTAGCTGCAGGGCAATGGAGGTTTGTTCATTGTGTTTCTCTTTACCAGGTTGGATAGTATTAGCTACACTATCCTATTTTTTGTATGATGTGCTTGTTGCAAGGTTACATATACAGGTATTGTTGAACTAAAGGTAAAGCTAGTTCAGGTGTTTGTCATGGAGAATCTGGGAGCAGCAAGATTCTTTGGCATGAGTGTGTTCTAGAGACATGGAAGGTCATGTGTTGACTTTGTTTCAGGATGATTGTGTGAAACCGGTTAGCACGCCGATGGTTAGACAGTTCATAGAACAGGTGTCTTGATTCACATAATGAGGTTGAGTGCATGGTATGTACTAAACCTAAGTTTTCCCAAGTAGTGGGAGTTGTCACAAGTTAGGAGCCAATCCAGGAGAGAACCATTGGAGGGCAGTTCAGTGGATTCTTACAGGGACTAGTAGCAGGTGCACATGCTATGCAAGTTCAGGTTTATTTCTACATGGTTGTAGATGTGGATGTGGCAAGTAATTTGGATGACAGGTTTTGCACCATGGATTTTGTGGTGGTTGGTCTTCAAGGGTGATTTTGAAGATGGATACATAGCTAAGGGAACAAACTAGACGGTGTATAGGTACAGGTACAGGTTGCAGCTGTTTATCTCCAAGTGGGAGATTGTTAGGTTGTGGAGCTAAAAGCTTCAACCTTTGCAAACTGAGGAACAGATGGTTGCTGAGTTCTATAGGAACCGACATCGGCAGCAGGACCGACGTCAGCAGAGACCAGCGTAGATGGCCACCGGTGACGGCAGAAAGTCGGCCGACGTCGGCAGAACCAGACAAGCAGGGACCGACGTCGGTCGCCTGTGTGTTCCAGAACTGCTTGTTTCACGGACAGTTAGTTAAGTGAACGAAGAGTTTGCATGTTGAGACCAGTTAGAGTCTTGGGCTACAAGGACAATTGTCTAAATTAAGAGTCTAAGTTATTGTTTGAGTTAGGGATCTATTTATAGACCCATTGGCATGTATTGTATAAGGCATGAGATAGAAAGGAAGAGTTCCTTCTAGTTGTAAGATCTATGAGTTGCAGGTTGTTGCAAGCTCATTGGGGATCTACATGTAAGTTTGGTCTTTGAATTGTAGGTTGCAGGTTCATGAGAGATCAGCTTGAAGTGCTGTAGAGTGCTTGATGTACCGGCAGGGTTATTACTGACTGGTTGGTGAGGTGAACACCAATTCTGTGTGTGAGTTGGTTGTTGGGACCGTTTTTTGTGTAGGAGAGTGTGTGTGAGAAGAATTACTGTACACTTGAGGTGTGGTGAATCTCTGTAAGGTGAAAGAGTGTGGCAGCTCTTTGTTGTATTCTTTTCTGTTAGTGTTAATACAAGATAGTGTATTGTCTCTCATATTCTGTGTTATTGGTGAATTCTAGTTACTTGTGTTTCTAGTTATTTCCGCATATTCAATTGCTTATATTTGGTAATCATACTGTGCTCTTTCTAAGGAGCAAGATCCTAGGAGGTGGAATTAGAACAGGTGTGTTTGTTCTTGGATTTATCTTCCATCCTCCCCTCCCAACAAGTGGTATTAGAGCATGTTTGTTGTTCTTGATTCCTGACAGGATGGGTATAACCAATAGTGTTTTTTGGTGTATAGTGATGATAGGGTGATACTCAAAATTAACTAATGATTTATATGCATTGAGGCAAAAAACATGAATGTCGAGTAAAATTCATGTAATTTAAGTGTTTATTTTTGAAAATATATACTTATAAAGAGTATGGCATAGGTAAGATAACAAGTAAGAGATAGAAAATGTGACATTGTGCTTGAATGCATAATTTTTTTTGATATGCAACCTAACATTTTTTATTTGTTGAGCATAATGAATCTGAGATACTTGAATACTAAAGTTTGCCCATTGAAATTAGCTTAACTTACCTTCCCTTGAGTGTATGACATAATTCAGTGAAGCAATAAAATATTTTTAACATAATAGATTCATGTAATGTTGGTAGAAGGCTTTATTTGAAGATTTCTTATAGCCCTTGATCAACCATGGGGCTAGTTAGTTTAGCCAGAATAGTCTTGTATCTAAGAACATAATCTATGAGTGGTCTATTTGACCTTTATTTCTACTATGAAATCTATGCATATGAAACCTTATCATCAATGTTGATATTGAAATGTGCTAGGAACATGTCTACTAAGGGATTGAAGGTTGTGATCGACTAATTTGATAGAGTATAAACCCATTGTAAATCATAATCCCTTAGGCTCCATGGAAATAGTTTTGTAAGTAGTCAGCCATTGGGTACATAGTCCAAACATGCTATGTGAAAATCTCTCAAATGTGTCTCTCGATCAACCTTACCATCATATAAAGTGATATTAGGTTAAACAAAACTTGATGGCAAGGGTGTAGAAGTAATTTGATGTGCCAATGGTGTATGTAGTAGAGCAAAAGAATCCAATGCTTGTGTAGGTCTAAAAACACTTTGCTCAAGATGTTGCACCTTGGATTGAAGAGATTAGATCTCTTGCACAAGGGATACCACATCAAGAGATAGGGATGTACTAGTTACATTTGGTGTCATAGAAGAAGGTTGGGATGATATAGGTGGTGTTTGAGACATAGTTTCCCCCATAGTGTCATTTATAACTAGCTACTCTGAATGATTAAAAGACTCAACTTGGTTAGCCTTTTTTATTTCCATGATAGATTTAAAAATTAGTGTATGATCTTTAGGCTATTCCTTAATTCTTTCTCTATAATTTTATAAAAACAAATATTTTTTGAGGATCACTTCATTATCAAAAATAGGTGGAAGTGGATCGATAGTCCAATGTGGTGGAGCAAGAGTATTGGTGTGTACATCATCATTGGTATTTTCATATTGCTCATGATCAGATTTATCCTCATAGAAATTTTTATAATTTGGATGTGTAGAATCTATAATAGGAATCTGAGTGAATTCAGGAGGATTGCCACTAAGTCCTACATTTCATCTTGAGGGAAGAGATGCAAGGAACTTAGGTGGCATAAGGAAAACAATGTTGGGGGATCAATCCAACAATAGATTACAATTGTGACAACAATAAACGTAGAATTAAACCAGATTGACAAGTAATTAGAATGATAATAGCAAGAACAAGAGATACAAGAAAACACTCTGAAAACTTGTATTAACAAACTCTTTACAAAAGGAATACAATTGAAGAAAGCTTCTTTCTTCCACACCTCTCCTAAATGTATAGATCTCTCAATAGATCTCTATTCCTCAAGAGCTATCTCTCTCAAGAACAATCAAATCCAACAAGCCTGGATTGATTCAATTATATACTTTTCTTCACACACCAATGAATTACAACAATTCACTCTCTACAACAATAACTACTACAAAGCTAAGAAGATCTAATTCTTTATATAGAATTAGGAGACTTGAGCATGTACTTCCAACAAACAGTTAAACCACTTAAACAAGGGCTCTAAAAATAGTAATGCCAATAATAGAGACGTGAGCTTGAGTCTAAAACTCAAACTTATCATGCAAACACTCGCTTCTATCCATGGAAATAGCTTTCTGGACATGCAGGTAACCGACGTCGGTTCCTGCCTGTTCGCCTATGACCATCACCGACCGACCTTCTGCCGATGTCGGTGTCTCTACAACTACCTGTGACCGATGTCGATCGCTCCTGATCGATGCCGGTGTCTGTGTAGACCCAAACCTGATAAACTATGCTCCTTGGTGAAGTTTTTAGCTCCACACCCTAACAATCTCCCACTTGGAGATAAACAGCTGCACCAGTACCTGTACAACAACATCTTCTAGCTCCTTCATCTTTAACTCAATCATGAAGACCAACAGAAGTTGAATGAAGATTCAACTTTTCCTTTGTAACCAGCTTGGTTAACATATCAGCAAGATTCTTATCTGTATGGATCTTCTCAAGCTTCAACTCACCATCTTCCAATACCTGTCGTATGAAGTGATACCTTAGCTGTTATGCTTTGTTCTTGAATGAAAGGCTGAATTCTTAGCCAAATGGATTGCACTCTGACTATCACTATACAATCTGCAACTCTCATGCTCCCTACCAAGCTCATCCATGAACCGTGTCATCCATATCATTTCCTTGCTAGCTTCTGTGGCTGCAATATACTCTGCTTCTATAGTTGACAAGGCAACAACCTTCTGCAACTTAGATATCCAACTAACCGCCGTTCCACCTACAGTAAAAACATAACCTGTAGTGCTCCTCCTGCCATCCAAATCACCTGCCATATCTGAATCTACATAACCATGTAGAGAAGTATCTGAACCTCCATAGCACAAGTGCCTACTGCTGGTTCCTCTCAGATATCTAAGGATCCACTGAACTACTTTCCAATGTTCCTTACCTAGATTGGCCATATACTTACAACTCCCACTGCTTGGGCAATATCCAGTCTAGTACACACCATTGCATACATCAAACTCCCTACTGCGGAAGAATATGGAACCTTACTCATGTACTCTACCTCTTCATATGAATTAGGACATTGTTCTTTACTCAACTTAAAATGTCCAGCCAAAGGTGTGCTTACCGATTTAGCATCCTGCATATTGAACCATTTCAACACCTTGTCCACATAATCTTCTTGAGACAATATCAACCTGTGATTTTTCCTGTCTCTCTTAATGCTCATGCTAAGGATTTTCTTTGCTGCTCCCAAATCCTTCATAGCAAACGTTTGAGCTAATTTTACCTTAAGCTCTGAGATATCCTGCATGTGAGACCCTGCAACCAGCATGTCATCTACATACAACAATAGAATAATATATCTACCATTATCAAATCTCTTGAAATACACACAATGGTCTGATTGACACCTACTGTAGCCGTGCTCAGTCATAAACCTGTCAAATTTTAAGTACCATTGCCTAGGAGCTTGCTTGAGGCCATACAAACTTTTCTTCAACCTGCACACAAACTTCTCCTTACCCTTGACCTTTAATCCTTCTGGCTGTTCCATATATATTTCCTCATCCAAATCTCCATGAAGAAACGTTATCTTAACATCTAGCTGCTCAAGATGCAAATCCTCAAAAGCAACCAAAGACAAAACAACCCTTATTGAAGTCATTTTAACAATAGGAGAAAAAATCTCACCAAAGTCAATACCTGGCTTTTGTGCAAATCCTTTTACCACTAATCTGGCCTTGTATCTCATCTGTCCATTCTCACCTTCCTTCAACCTGTAGGTCCATTTGTTCTTAAGTGTTCTCTTACCAGCTGGCAATTCAACCAAATCCCATGTTTGGTTTTCTCTTAAGGACTCCAACTCCTCAACCATGCCACGCTCCCACTCACTCTTGGACTCCACTTGTATTGCTTCTTCAAAACTCTCTGGTTTTCCACCATCAGTTAGCAATAAATAAAATAAAGAAGGAGAATATCTAATTGGAGGCTTACTCACCCTTTCTGACCTCCTGATGGGTGTCTGAGACTCATCCACAACACGCTGTCCACCCAAATTCTCTGACAGTGACCGACCTCGGTCACCTGTAGACCTGTTACTGGCTGACGTCGGTTCTGCTTGATCGACCTCGGTACCTGTACGGTCAACATCAGTCTCTGTATGGCCGATGCCAGTTTCTGTCTTGCCGACGCCGGTTCCTAACCTGCCAATGTCGGTCTCTGTGTTTTCCTGTAAGTGATTATTTCTTTTTCCTGCGAGCTCATCTTGGACTTTCACCTCATCCAATTCACCATTGCTCTGCTCAGATTGATTCAACTTCCTTAGCTGATCAAAATACATCACTCTTTCGTTGAAAATAACATCATGACTCCTGATTACCTTGTTAGTTTCTAGATTCCACAATCTATAACCAAAATCATCTGAGCCATAGCCAATAAACGTGCATCTCATAGACTTAGCATCAAGATTATTTCTATTTTCCTTATCTATATGCACAAAGGCTTCACAACCAAAGACTTTGAGATATGAGAGATCAACTTTTTTACCTGTCCATGCCTCTTCTGGAATACCACCATCCAGAGCTGTAGAGGGTCCTCTGTTAATCAGGTACACTGCAGTGTCAACAGCTTGTGCCCAAAACTGTAAGGGCAAACCAGCATGCAATCTCAGACATCTTGCATGCTCCATTATTGTCCTATTCATCCTTTTAGTAATTCCATTCTGCTGAGGTGTCCTTGGAACCATCCTTTGCCTATGGATTCCATGCATGTAACAATAATCTCTGAACTTATGACTGCAGAACTCACCGCCATTGTCTGATCTCAGGCACTTTAATCTTTTACCTATTTCATTCTCAACCATAGCTTTCCAAACTTTAAAAGTATCAAATACATCAGATTTCTTTCTAATACAATAGATCCATACCTTCCTTGTGCAATCATCTATGAAAGATACATAGTACTGTGATCCTCCAATGGAAGCAAACTGAGCCAGCCCCCACACGTCTGTGTGAACAAGCTCCAACTTGTGCCTCTTCTTAGTAGACCCAATTTTGAGAAAACTAACCCTTTTCTATTTTCCAAATACACAGTGCTCACAAAACTCTAGATCTATGCCTTTTAAATCTGAAAGCATACCTTTAGACTTAAGAATTGACATCCCCTTCTCACTCATGTGGCCAAGCCTTGAGTGCCACAATTTAGCGTCCACATCTGAAGTAGATAATACAGAAGGAGATTTGTTAGTAACACAATTACACAAATAGAGAGTACCTTCTCTCTTACCTCTGGCCATAACAAGTGCACCCTTGGTCAGCTTCCAAGATTCTGTTGTGAGAGTTACTATACAACCCTCATCCCCTAACTTTCCTGCAGAAATCAAATTTCTCTTCAAGCTAGGAACATGCATCACATCTCTCAACACCCATGTGTTGCTATTATGCATCTTCAGCTACACTTTACCTTTTCCAATTATTTTATAGGGCTCATCGTCCCCTAGATACACTATTCCAAAATCTCCATGGATATAGTCACTGAAATATTCCCTGTTAGGAGTGGCATGAAAAGATGCACCAGAATCTAATACCCAAGATTCTATATTATTATGCAGAGAGAAAATTAAAGCATCCTGTGCAATACCTGCAATCTTGGCTTCTTCCTTTCCTTCGTGCAGGTTGTCCTCCTGAGGCTTTGACCAACAATCTCTGCTTATGTGCCCCATCTTTCCACAATTCCAACATTGTGCCTTCTGCCATTTCTGGATTTAGATCTGCCTTTCCCCTTTGATTTGGATCTTACTCTGCCTTTCTTGCTCTTCTCTTTCTGCCTTCCCCTGCTCTCAAAACTTAAAGCATTCCCAGATGCCTCTTCTGTGCTTTTCCTGTGTATTTCCTCATTCAAGATAACATTAACAACATCCTCTACTTTCAAATGATGCAGATGCAGTATTACTTACTGCCATTACTAAGCCATGCCAGCTTTTAGGCAAAGAACATAATATCAAAAGAGCATTTATCTCATCATCAAACACTATATTTACTGAACTTAATTGATTCACAATACCATTGAAATCATTCAGATGAGTAGAAACAGATCCACCTTCATTCATATGCAAATTAAATAACTGCTTCATAAGATATACCTTATTGGAAGCTAAGGGTTTTTCATACAAATTTGCTAACGTAGTCATCAACTCTACCGTAGACTTTGCCTGTGATAAATTGGATATCACAGTGGATGCTAGACTCAGTCTTATAGAACCCAGAGCCTTTCTATCAAGAACTTCCCATTCTTCATCCTCCATGTCTTTGGGCTTCTTTGCAATACCTCCTAACGGTAAGTAGAGATCTTTCTGATACAAATAGTCCTCTATCTGCATTCTCCAGTGTTGGTAATTTTTGCCATTGAACTTTTCCATTCTTAGTTTACTTTCATCTGCCATTGCTTCTCCCACTCAAATAGAAATCCCTGTAGAAACTCCTGTGAGAACCTGTAATCAATACACACTACACAGATCTGAACCACCTGTTAGTGAACCTGAACTTTGATACCAATTATCAAGCTCTGAACCTATAACCAAGGCTCTGATACCACTTGTTGGGGGATCAATCCAATAATAGATTACAATTGTGACAGCAATAAACGTGGAATTAAACCAGATTGACAAGTAATTAGAATGATAATAGCAAGAACAAGAGATACAAGAAAACACCCTGAAAACTTGTATTAACAAACTCTTTACAAAAGGAATACAATTGAAGAAATCTTCTTTCTTCCACACCTCTCCTAGATGTATAGATCTCTCAATAGATCTCTATTCCTCAAAAGCTATCTCTCTCAAGAACAATCAACTCCAACAAGCCTAGATTGATTCAATTCTGTACTGTTCTTCACACACCAATGAATTACAATAATTCACTCTCTACAACAATAACTACTACAAAGCTAAGAAGATCTAATTCTTCATATAGAATTAGGAGACTTGATCATGTACTTCCAACAAACAGTTAAACCACTTAAACAAGGGCTCTAAAAATAGTAATGCCAATAATAGAGACGCGAGCTTGAGTCTACAACTCAAACTTATCATGCAAACACTTGCTTCTGTCCATGGAAATAGCTTTCTGGACACGCAGGTAACTGACGTCGGTTCCTGCCTGTTCACCTATGACCGTCGCCGGCCGACCTGCCGATGTCGGTGTCTCTGCAACTGCCTGTGATCGACGTCGGTCGCTCCTGACCGACACCGGTGTCTGTGTAGACCCGAACCTGATAAACTATGCTCCTTGGTGAAGTTTTTAGCTCCACACCCTAACAAACAACTTAAATAATAGTATAAAATATTAAGATGATATAATTTAAACAAGGAATTAGAATACGCATAGAAAGGATATGAATCTTCAAAACATGTAAGGTGATATTGTAAGAAGTAAAAAGGTGCTAGTATATGCAACTAAAAAGATTTTTTGTAAATAATTATGCAAAATACTATGAAATTTTAATGTTTAAATTAATTTTATGAGTTTTATATGCAATAAAATTTTATAAAATGATGTGAAAAGTACTAAAAAATAATTGGGTGTTTAGTTTATAGAAAATTAGCACTATGTTTTTCCTAGTGTTTGAAAAGTGTTTGTATGCAAAAAGGACCTAGTATGTGCAAACTAGGGTTTGAACTAAATATGTGATATTTTTGTAATGAATTTGTCAATTTTTTATTTTTAAATTTAGGAAAAATTAAGAAAATATGGAAAAAAATCAAAAATAATTATCCCTAGGGTTTTTAGGGTTTTTGTGTAAAAATTCAAAGAAAGTCATGTTCACCAAATGTTTTATTGCTTTAAGAAATTAGGTGTTTAATTCCTAAATAATTAATGGGTTGAGAAATGTAAATCAATGAATAATATACTTTAATTAACCTACTAATTTGTGTAAATAGATAGTATTTTTTCCTTTTCTATAAATAGAAGGAAGTGAAAGAAAATAGAACTTAGCTTATTTTGGTTGATCCAGACTAAGACAAGGCCTGTTACTAGAGGAACAAGACTAGAAAATAGGCTAGAACAGTTTCCTAAACTTCATTTCTAGGTTGGATAGGAGTTTTGAAAGTGGATAACCTATTTTCCAGCACTATAGTCCTATTCTAATGCTATCTTCCTAAGGCTAAAAGCTTTTTGGGTTATATTTGGTAGTCTTGTGTTACCCTGTCTATGAATTTTTTAGGCCTAAAAGCCTATGTATCTTGATATGCATCTAATTTAATCTTCAAAACCCTTATGATATCCTTGTTATTTAACTTGAATAGAAAATTTGGAAAGAGAGAGAAAGGGTTAGTGTGTAAAGGATACACTAGATGCACTTCACACCCCTTGTGTGGGCATGTTACCTACATACCAATAATCTGAAGAGGGATAAAGCTAGTGTAGTTCTCCCATTCAAGTTATTGGTGAAATTGTGCGTGATGTATGCAAATAAATTTAAAATTGGATGTACTTTGGATGACCAAAGACTAGTATGAGTGCTTGAATAGGCTTGAAATACTCTTGAAAGGTTGTATGTAGAGAATAGGGAAGAGTGTTTGAGCATACTTTCTTTTAATTTTCTTCTTTATTGTAAATGAGTGTAAACCATTATAAATGGAATTTGAATGGAATTTTATAGGGTAATTAATGATCTTGGGTTAAATGAACTTGTATAGGCTAACATGCAAAAAGATAAGGATTTAGGAAAATCTAACCATTAGAGGTAAAAATGCACTTGGACAATAGTGCCAAAAATAGGACACCCTAGGTTCCAATGCTCCTATCCGATTTGGGCACTATTTTACTAAGGGGATAAGACCTAGGGGGATAAATCTAGGCTTGAAAGGACTACCTAGGTCTAAGGAACTAAGTCTGAAAGGCTATGGATGACTCAGAATTAGAGAAAGAATAGCTTAGAAAGGTTGTGTGAGCAAGAAAGAGGACCTATGGATTATGTGTCATTAGCCATGCCTAAGTCATCTAATTTTGCATTTTATATGACTACAAAAGTTTTATATGGTTTCTCTCTTAGTTTTTTGGTTTCACTTGCAGATTTGAAAAGTTCTTATGGATTCTAGATGTGTATCTTGGATGCAGAACTACTAATTTATGCCACTACTAGATTATTTGAAAATTTTTAGGCTTATTTCATCTATTGTACTTCAATTGCATTTGGGATTATGTTTTTTTCTTATTCGAGTGGATCTTTAAAGTGAGTTTGGCTCCTATTTACATAATTTCATACCTTCTTTTGAAGCTTGCCTGATGTATGTTGTGATTTGGGATTAAGTTACTTCATTTTATACATTGGTTAAATGCATGTTTAGATGATATGTGAACTTTCTCATAATGTCTAAAATAAGACCAACAATATATTTATTTTTTCCCTACCCCTCCTTTTGCTTCTTTTTTAACCTGGATCACCTTAGTTGAGCTTGTCATCATTATAAATATACATCATAAATTAATTATTAGTTTAGTTCTTGATCATAATTCATTATTATTTTCATATTTATTTAATATTCTACATAAATATAATATTTGGCCATGGTGGCTCCTAACCACCACTTAATATAAATATTGTGAAATAATCACTTGTTTTACCTCTATTCCACCAATAGGTAACATGATTATCGCATCTTGAAACTCATGTACTAAATTCTAAAATGAGAAGTGTTTCTTAAAACTATGGGCACCTATGGTACACATTTAGGTATCAATACATCCTCATAATGGTTTGTGTAAATATGACTTGGGCATAAAGATAAGTTTCAAAAATCCTCCCAATAGTGTGTGTGATTGGATTTTAACATTGGGATGAATATCTAAAGTCCTCCTAATGGATTGAGGTATTAGGGTCAGACATTATAACTAACATCCAAATTCATCATGATAGGTTACTTGATTAGGTGTGGGCATTGATATTTCATCCAAATTCCTCCCAATATATTAAGGAAATAGGGTTTAGGTAAAGGTTATGTATTAATCCCAAGTATTCCTATTTTAACTAAGTGAAGGGTTGGGTAACCATGTTAAACTAATTTCACAAATTTATCCTTCTATGATTCCATTGATTTGGAAACATGATTCTTTTTCATTTTATTGGTTAAGGATCCCTTATATTGATATGATGTCATGTAGCTAACCTTTTAGTCTATATGTGTTTGATCCATTTTTAATTCATAATGGGCATAGTAAGAATGGGACAAGAAGGAAATAAAAATGATATTATTCTCCTAGGATAAAATTCATTAAAAAAAATTAATCCTTAGTTTATACTTAAACATGACACTTGACATATTTTAATATATGATTTTAATATTTAATTAATAACTGGTTGGAACTAAATCATCTTTAACTATGGATCTCATAACTTGGAAAAAAATATTAATAAAAAAAGAATCAAATTATTCCTTGAATCATGGCTCACCCTATGGTGGAGTTTAATTATATTTGACCATGAGTAATAGTTTATTACATTGCACCTTTTTATTTTGTTAGGAGAGATATGAGAAAATTTACTTAGATATATTTTTGTGCGAAGTGAATATGATTCCTTGATATTATTATAACATCTATAAAAATATATTTTTGACTTTTAATGATTTATAGGAAGAATTTTACATAAGGGAAGGAGGATGTGAGATCCCAATTTTCATAATGTTAGTTCTATTAGACCTTATTATTATTATAAACATGTTTTTTATGGTATTCCCCTTATATCATGTGAGGCATGAGACACTTGACGCTATGTTGATTATATGATTATTACATTTCTATTTAGACATTGAAATTTATGTTTTGGATGACATTAGTTGCTTACATAAATACTACTTAGATGTTAGTTATGGATTATTTTACTTGATTGTTGAGATGCATAATACCCTATTGTATTAATTGAGTTAATACTAATTTATCATATGGTTTGGGATTAGGATTATATGACTTTATCATGTAGTGAATAACTTATCTATATATTTATATGTTATGATTTGGATGTTTATGTACACATTGTATTATTATATATTACCTAATATGTTTACATTCAACATGTTTTGGCTACCTAAGGTAGTGTAGTTTGATGTTTTAAATGATGTGTAGGAGAGAGGGGAGGTAAAGTGAGGGAAATATTACTATGATTATAATAATCACACCATTTTTTCTATCAAAGTAAAGACATTTTAATCCCTTAGATTAAAACCTAACCCTTGTGTCATCTAATCAAGTTTTGAGTGTGAACTTTTTTGGCCTCTTAGAACTTTTCAACCCATTAAAAATATTAATTTACTTTATATGAGACCTTATAATTCACCTTCACATTATATTCATTCATAAATTTAAATATGTAAGCCACTAAAGTGTTACCCTTGACTGAAATTTGAATGGGAACTTGGGCCTATGTTTGTAACTAGATGTAAAGTGTTTTAGAGGTGGTTATTTGTGTTTTTAAGATCCATTATGAAAAAGGAATGGGTGAAATTATTTTTGGAGTGCTAATAAATTCATAAGGTATCCAATGTTCCCACTTATGGCATGTGAAATTGATATCATTAATAAGTATAGGTCTTTCTTACCGACATGGATGTGTAGGAAAAGTTACCACTAGAAAAGACATTTTAGAGAAGGGCCAAGGAATGGGAAGGGACAAGTCTCACCTTCCCCTTTTCCATTAGGTTAGTTTTTTTGGCTATAAATCATTTAAATCATTTCTTGGATAATTTTTTTCATTTTTAAATTGAGAGGGGTGGAGATTTTTAGGAAGGAGAGAAGGAAATTAAAGGAGGAAACCTAGTTTCCAACACTTGTAGGAGGGTTCACTTTGAATATCAAAGGGGTGGAGATAAGTTAGGCAAACTTTCCACCTATTTTATATAAAATTCATGTATTTAAATCATTATCTCATCCCTTATCTTATTTTGAGTTTTTAGTATTTGTAAGGCCATTTGGTTTAATCTCTTTCTTTATTGGTTTTCATAGATTCTGCCTAGGGCTACCATGTGTAATTTATTTCTCACATGGGATTGAAGATGAAAATACCTATTTTATTTATTCTTTTTTTAATATTAATTTATAAGATTTAAAATTTAAAATTTATTATTCCCAAATGGACTGAAATTAATTTCATAATTTATGCATTTATATGTAGGGTTTGGGAAAAAGAATGAAGTTCCAAGTCCTCCTAAAAGTTCCTACACATGTAATTTGGTAAAATGGAAACCATATTGTTTTCAAGGTCATACCATGGAAATTTAATAAGGTTTATGAAATTAAAAGGCTCCAATGCCCTCCTTCTCCCACCCCCATAGTGTGGATAATATAAATTTTTGTCCACAATAGGGATTGAGGAGTCTCAATATATTTTGTTACTAGTTTATACCATGTGTGTTTATACCTATTATATTGGAAGTTTATATATTTATTTTATATTGTATTTGGGATGAAATTTTAATCCTCTTTAAATAAGGGAGTGTAGTTGAGATACCTATTTATTCATAGTTCAATGCATTTCCTTGCTAGTAACCACCCACTTACATACCTATATCATTTTCCTTGAACCATTAATGTTTATTGTGTTTATATATTATATTTATAATATAAATGGTGAAAATGGAATATACCAAATGATGTAAATAGGATGTAAATAAAGTCTCTCCCTAGTTTGGCCTAGTAATTTCAATTGGAGCTTACATGGAGTCTTCTTCTATATTTTGCATTTTTGTTGTGTAAATCAAGATATAATTATTATTATCTAATTTTAAAGGAATTTATTTTAATATTATATTGTTATTCATGTGAACATAAATAAATAAAAGAGATGTAATGAGTAATAGCTCTCATGATTTAGTTATCATTAAGTGTCGACTAAATGAAGTAATAAATAAATTAAAATAATTATTTTTATGGATCAAATAAAATTGAAAATATTTCATAGATAATTTAATTTTATGTATTTAATAGTTTATTATAAATTAAATGAAGATCTTATTTCATATTTTTATATTAAATTGGTTCCATTAAGCCCAAGAAGGGTTAAAATTATTTAGGTAATTTTTATGTAATTTAAAGTGTCCCAATTTATTTAAATTTTAATTTTAATATAAAACATGATTAGTTATAGTCATAATATAATACATGGTTTAATTTTAGGAGACAATTAATTTTATATGAATTTTCAAAGTAAAATTGTTAGAATTGCCTACATTTCTTTTATAAATTACTCAATTTTCATGCACATTTTTCCATTAAAAATAAGGTAAGTTTGGGCCTAAAATAATTTTATAATAAAATAGAATAATTTTTAGATCTAACACAACTCATTTCATAATTTTTGGTTCTACAGTTTGTTCATTATGAATTTTTGAATTTTTATTATTTGTATGGTAATATTTGTTACACATGCCCTTTAGAAGGGAAGTGTACCTTTGTGTAAGGTTTTAAATAATATGGACCAATAGTCACCCATGTGACCACACGATAAGTGTTTGAGAGCCCAAAAAGAATAATAGTTAGAACAATAACTTAAATTCTTGATGATTAAGGTGTTGGTGGTGCATATGAGCACCATCCTTCATTCCTTATGGTTGGGAATCATGTGGCATATAAGCCACACAATGACCCAAATGTAGTTTTTTAAAATAAAAAGTAGATCGGTCAACATACGATGACCACCATCCCACCTAATTATCACACAGTTTCATTTAAAGAAATTTTTATTTATTTTGTTTAATATTATATTATTAAAATAAAAACCATATAATCCCAAGGTTTCACATGAACCTTATTATTTTCAAACCAAAGCTATTTTCCATATAACTATACAATTTTTATTAAGCCTATTATAACCACATAAATACCTAAAAGGGACCCATGCTCATCCTTTTTCTCCTTCCACATAAAGGTGGTGTGAAGATTTGAAACATTATAGTCTTTAATTTATGTCCCTTTTGTCTAAGGGAGGTCTTTTCTGATATGTTTGATTGTTATGAGCTCTTAGAATCCCTAGGATAGGACATCCCAAAATGGAACCCCATTAATTTTTTTCCATTTACCACATGAAATAATCATAAAATCCTAAAACTAAAATAGAATGTATATCCTTCTTAAATCTTTTTGAATTTCATTAATGGTTTTTATGGATCTTGAAGATCCTAAAGATATTTTAAAAATTTATATGAGCCTAGAACTAGTTATATAATTTAAATGAAGAAAAATATCTAAAATTCTAAACCAAAAACACATGTACCAAAGAAAATTTTCAAACTGAAAAAAATGGGGAAAAGACCAAATTCTTGGAGACTTCATTAATACTAGTTTTCCAAGGCACAGGAAGGAGAAGAAGTATGACTATGGAAAATTTATCCTCTAAAACCTCCTTACTATTTTCCAAACCCTATTTTTTAACATATGACTAAATTGAATAATTTATTCCTTCCATAAGAATTTCTAAGGTTTCTTCATCTTTGGCTAAATCTAATAATCAAGATTAAAATGATCTGATAGTCAAGATGGAGTGCCCCATCCTCAGTGAGATAAAAACACTTTAAAATTATTTTAAGGTCATATTAAGATTGTATGTCCTCCTTACTAATAAATTTTATCTAGATATAAGTCAACTTGAAATTAGACTCAACTTATTGTCACAACCCAAAAATGAGAATTATATAATTCTAAAATTTTTGAGGTCATGAACTATTATTAAAAAAAGTGACTCTTTATTTCATTCCATAAGTTTAAGACATATTTTCAAATTGAACACTTGAACTATCATTGATTTATATTTTGAATAGAGATGCATGTGAACCATATAAATACCAATTAAATTGATAGATTTAGGTTTTGGTTTAAGGTTGATAAAAAACATCAATCACAAAATCCATCATAGTAATTAAAATGGAATAAATTTTTTATATAAATATTTAATAAGGATCCCCATAATAAATCTATCATTCCTTTCCAAAATGGTCGTATCATTTCCAACCATTCAATTTAGTATAGAATTAAACATTACAACTACCTTGCATAGTCACTTGGATATTTTTGCACTATCTGAATTGTGGAATATCATTGTGCTTATGAAATATATTTTTATTTCTATTACAAATTTATTCATAAATATATATTAAAAAATTCAAATTTCCTATAATATTCTTTTTAATCTAGTCATCTCATAGCAGATAAGTTTTATGTAATCAAAACACCTTTAAATAACTCAAAAACTATAGTATAAGGATAGATATGTAATTAATAATTTGATAAAATAACTCATTAATGCCAAGTATAAATTCAAACATGGGTTCCATTAGAATACAAATTATTTTAATAAAGTTATTCTTTATCCATGTTATAATGATAATTCCAAGTAACAATTTAAAAGTTATTAAATTGGAATATAACATCCTATATCATGTTTGCATCCTTTTCAATCTCTTTGAAAATACAATTTATGTAAAACTCTAACTCTAAATATTATTTCAAATAATAATAATAATAATAATAATATTATTATTATTATTATTACTATTATTATTATTTCACTTACAACTTACTTATATAAACACTTAACCAGAATATACAACCTATAATCATATTAAGGTTATATTATAAATTTGGAAATAACCTAATTGGTTTTACACATTACATATCATATAATAAAAATATGAAATTTATTCATATATAATGATATTAACATCATTCTTGACTTACTTTTGTACCAATATTTCATATGTTTGTGGTTATATGTTGAAGTAAATAAGCTAACTATGGTTTGTTTAAATGATCAACTCAACTAGTTTTATGGGTAAAAATAAAACATTGTTCCTAAGAGTAAAGACGTTTCTTTGAACTTGTAACTCAAACTAATTACCCAAATTTTAAATGACAATGTATACTACATACCCTATAGGTATAACCCTATTATTCTTGAAAGTAGAAAAAATATTTTAAGTGGATTTATTTTTTTGGTAAAGATAGTCTAAATTGAATTTAGAAATTTCAAGAAAGTGTTTATTAAAATTCACAAAATAACCAACATAATTCTTTCAATATTATGACTCAACTAAGTCAATTATATCTTAAACATAACCTCTTTTTTACATTCATAAATGACCAATCTAAATCATATGAACACATTCATATATTTAATCCACTTTAATAAACAATAGTTTTCTTAATTAAAATTATCTATATGATAATTTTTAGTTTAACATTTAATAACAATGTCAATAGAAAATAGAATTTGACCAAATGGAAACAATTTTAAGGTGAAACATTTTCACTTAGAATTAAGAATATAGTACTAATACTAAATGTAATTATCTCAAACAATATTGAACCTTAATTGGGTCTACTGAGACTATCAAATAAGATCTATAATCTTTGTATTTCTTTTAATATAGGTTAAGCTAATGATCAAATGGTTTATATCTAATATTGTTTGATAATTTTACCTATCAACAAGAAATCAAATATAACTACTAACACAACTTTATTCATTCATTGAAATCAATTTTTTTTAGATTTTACTAACATTTCATAAGTTATAAACATAAAATTCTAAGTCAACAACCAACAAATTGATACATACATGATAAAAAAATAATATTATTATTTTATCCAATTTTTTTATTTGGTAATAAATATAAGCTACAACAATAATGAATTTACTAATAATAAATAATAAAGACTCCCAACAATACTTAAATCAATAGGCAAAGTCTTAACAAGTAACATGTGATAGATAAGGCAATGTAATTTTGCTTAGGATAGAACTTTACCTAATAAATCCATATACATTGTTTAATTATTTACATAAAAAGTTATAAAATCAAACACTAGCTTCGGTCTCAATAGCATGAGGTGAAATTCACAAATCAAGTCCACAGACTAAAATAAGTATTTATAAATCTAGATAAATAGTATATATATGTTTGATTTACAAATAAATCACTAAAATGATATTATTTTATGAATGTAGGTTTAACATAATTAACTTCCTTCATATATCATAAAGCATGAAATGGATATTTATAACGATTATAAAATACAATTTTAACTTTTATTAATATAATAATTACTCTCATGTTTCCTCATTATTATAAGTTAAGAGAAAACTATGTATATGCCTAAAGGTATTAAATGACTAATAATTTGTCGAGAATAGAGTAAAACATAAGGGATAAAGTACATAATTAATGCCTCATAGATTATTATAAATTCAAACACACAAATAAATGTTATTCCTTAGAATCCTTCACAAACATTATACTATGAAATATGTCCACACATTTATTCACCAATAAAAAAATTAACAAAAAATGATCCCAACCATTGGTGGCCCATTCCACCCCAACCATCGATAATGAGGTAATAATAGTTTATCACACAATTATCTTGTAAATATAAACATACAAATGTGAACAATATTAATCAGATTTGGGTTCCACATATGAAGGATAAGTTTTACACTAAAAAAAGGGTCCAAATAGAAAACAAACATAAGCCCTACCCCTACCCCTACCCTTATCTATATATCTAAGATAATATATACATGATATGGGATACATGAATACATATGGGGCATGATGATCCCTATCTATTCTATCTTAATCACCACTATAGATATATTTTCCATGGGGGGAGAAAGTGACTCATTGAATCAAACACTCAACCCCCCTCTTTATATCCCTCTCTATAGATGGGAATGGGGGACCTATCCCTATCTATTCTTGATCATCAACCTCCCCTAGGTAATATAAATCCATCCACATCACATAAATTCTCTTTTTATGTTACACAATGCCCTCCTTTTATCACATATGTTTAAGGAAAAAAATAACAAACCTTAAAAAAAATAAGCTTATTTGTTCCCAGAGAAATACAACATAAAAATTTAATAAATAGTTTAGGGATATCATCTAAAAAATAAATTTATTCAAATAAAACAATGGAAAATCAATACAATAAAAATAACATGACTACAATCCTTAGTTTCCAAACATAATACTCAAAAATGTATTGTAGTTTCCATGTACCTAAATAATTAGGGTTTTATTAACTAGGCATTAAACTTAGTCACACAAAACAACAATGTTTACTTAGGTAAACAACCAAGTAAGCAACAATAATAATTCCAACCATTCAACTTAATAACCACTATGAATTTTTTTAATGGGGAACGTAAATTTTTTCCATTGTTCCACTTTAAAAAATTAATCAATAATTACCCAAGTTGGTAGAATAAAAACCATGAAGAACATACACAAGGAATCCATTACTTACTTAATTCCAAGCAATAAAGAAAGACTTAAGACTGGTTCATGTTTCTTCCTCTTTTTCCCTTGATCTAATTTTTATTCCTTGACTCTTGGATCTCTTTTTATATGTGTCTTTGTGTTTTACAATAGACCTATTTAAAACATAGAAAATGATTCCTTTAAATGGGCATATCATAAATGCAAGAATCATGATTTCATTCAATAAGGAAATCATTCAATTTTCTCCATAAAATTAGCACAAAACTACAAATTTATTCCATAATTCTCCCATGAAACCCCCAAAACCCTAACATCTAACCATTTCCTCTGAAAATAGGTTATAATTTTTCATGATGCCAAACAATAGAAAACCAAAAATGTATTTGAAGCCTAAGACCAAATTTGTGTTTGGAAATATAATATATAAAATAATGATTAATTAGTTTGACCTTTAATAGGGTCCAAATTTAATCATTATAATAAATCTTAGCCATGACCTTGAGAAAGTCCTTAAAATTCTTTATTTTAACAATTCATCCTAACTACCAAAATGACACCATACCCAAGTCTTGATTAATGAACTAAGTAGGATGAATGACATAAACTAAAGCATGTTACGACAAGCATTAAATTACCCTCTGTAACTATTCAAGGTGGGTAATATTAATAAATAAATCCAATTAAACTATGCGAAAATATAATAATAAAAAGTAATACATAAATAATATGACAAAAATATCAACATCATCAAGATAAAATAAAATGAAAATAGCATAAATCATAATAAAACCAAAAATGACTTAAGATAGGCAAGCTAAAGAATTGCATACACAATTGGCTTATGAAAATGATGGATACTTAAACTTTACATACCAAATTACACATAGTACATATTTTTCATAACACACACAACAATGAAAGGAATGGTTGAACTAGATA